>JAKUBK010000035.1:0-60542 GCA_030566875.1 Waltiozyma chaumierensis | reverse complement strand
GTTTCAAGTATATCACTCCTGAGTCTTTACAAATCTATCAGAAAATCACCTCAACTGCGATCTTGTAAAATAATCTGCCTATACTTAAATGCTTGCCTCTCCCGGTTATTTAGGTTTGCTGGATCTACGTATTTCAGGATGTTGCTTTATATATCAGACCAGCCAAGGACCAATCATATTAAACATTCCAGTTGAACCAATCATAGCAATCAGAATACTTCAATTTATTCCTCTTTTCACAACCATTTCACGAACAAATGTACTTATCAAATTTCATCCAATTCTATCATTACAAAATCCTTTACCAAGTATGATAAATCCCCAAGCAATAAGATATACCCCAACCAGTGAAACTAGGTTGTTCTTCCCCACCAATATCTACTGTTACAAGCTGAAAGTTCATGTATTTCTCTATAACCTACAATCCAAGAATATAAATCATGAACATCCAAATCTATCTTACCATCTAATGGTATCTTGCTTTTCTCTGATCTTTTCTCCAATTACCACTACTATTGATTTTCACTCACCCCACTTCCACTACTTTCTATCATGTTCTCTGATCTTCTTCCTTAAGCATCTTCAATTCTATCAAACACGTTTTGTCTCTACCCATCATTCGCTTCCAGTCATCCTACTGTACAACTTCACCTCAATCTACCTTTACATCGAATTGGGTCCTTCAACCATCACAACAATACTTCTCTAATCAATCAATCAATCACAACATTTCTTCGCTCTATTCTATCGATTCAACAAAACCTATCAAAAAAACTCATATTAATTGTATACATCTATATATAACAAGATTCCTCATTCCGGCATAATCTATAATCAAACTCTCTTGCATCTCTTCTCGTCAACCCACCCCGCCCAACAGAAACATCTTTCCTGAATTCCTAACCTTTCACCATCTCTGTTACAACTCTTGTTGCGCCAGCCAGGCGGAATTTGTTGAAAATATATTTGATGTGATTTTCTGCATCTGTAAATTGTAGGGTTTTAAAATCAATTAAGTGAACTGACGAGAAAGAAGAAGACTGTCCAAGGAGACAGAGAGGTGTAACCCGTAACAATACGGGAAAAGCCCATCAGAGATCAGACTTGCTGTTAAGAGAGGTACGATTTGACTACGATGCTCAGGTCTAGTTTAGTAAAAATAGAATAGGAAGGAAATTGGAAAAGAGATTCGGTGCAAATCATGTATAAAAATGAAATAAATATACGAAATGTTACTCTGATAAAAAACACGAAATCCATTGATTGCTCTTATAAATGAAATTTGAAAAGCTCAAGTTAAGAAGTTTGAAATGATGAAAAATTTGGAAATGTTATTGTGTTATAATTAGTTTTATTTATTTTAATTGAAACGTTTATTGAAAAAAAAAATGAAAAAAAAAAGCGAATTGGGGGAAGGTTTGATAGTCGGTGATCATTTACTTGTACCCCAAAATTCAAACATATGACTAGAAAGTGCAAAAAAAATTTTACTTCTATCACCACTACCTTGGTCAGTGTAGAGAAGTCAAAAAAACCAAGTTGGTCCCTAGCAGGATCGAACTGCTGATCTTCGCGTAACAGTAATAATATTAGCACGACGCCTTAACCAACTGGGCCAAGGGACCTTTTAGGTGTCTTATTAAAGGATTCTAATTGATATTCTGACATAAGCTATTGTCACCTGATTAAAAGTTGAAATAAGGTTTGATAAAGATATCTTAAGTTGCTTTTAGTTTATGATTGCTGTGTTTGCAATCATATAAGATTACAGGATTTACCACCAAGTTCAGAGACTAATATATCAGAGATGTATAGTTACGACAAATGCCAATACTTACATTAAGAATGCGTACCTAATGCTCACTCCATCCTTGTCCATTAAAGACCAAACGTTTCCCTATTAGATGTACCTATCTTTGTACATTCTAATATCCCTCTCTCCTTATTCATACAGATAGCTGGTTATCAGTCGTTAATGCCAGTTAATATTCTCATTGCTGTCATGCTTGCTACTACTTGTTACAGTTTAAAAAAACCTGAATATGGATTCGTTCGTGAAGTATTTAAAGTTCCTCCAATTATTCATTTATGTTGAATAGTAATAACTATTTGTGATGTATATAACAGTTACTTTTATTGAAACACTTAGTACACACGATATTGTAGAGGAAAGGATTCCTCTGAAAATTTCTATTAAATCCTTTCTCGACGACTTGAGGTTCGGATCCAAGGCACGACATCACTCGATGGAAAAAAAACTGTAAAAAAGTACTCCGAGACGGGGAATCGAACCCCGGTCCACCATGCGACAAACGGAGATTCTAGCCACTAAACTATCTCGGAGGAGGGTAAGGATTTAAGAAATCAAGTCATCTTTCTGAACTCGATTCATGTATTATGAATTCTTGTTGATTTAGGTCAATTTAGTATGTTTTTGGGCTCTGACGCCTCTTTTTGAACGAGATTGGACTCAAAGTTTCCAAATAGAGGCCCAGGAAGGTCAGTTAAAATTAATAATGGCCAGCCTACGGTTTGTATTTAAATCCTAGCATATATTCTCTCAGACAAAGAACCATTTTCAGTTGTGTCTCTGATGTTTTTTAGGATTTTTTTCCTTCTTTGTTTACTTTTCGGCCACGTAGATCTTGCAGTATGTAAGTGAACGTAGGTCACGTATACCCCAAAATTCCTTAATTTGTTTGACGCAAAAGAAGTTGCCACAAAATATTATAATTGTATTATGGCAGCTTTCAGTCATTTCAACCACAAAGACCAATATTCCGCTAAAAATCATAATTTTGTAGATATTAGAGTGTTTGACAGATCATATGACAGCTGTTTTCTGACAAGATGGAATGTTTCGTGAGTTTGTTTGTTTTCAAGGTCCAACTTGGGTGCAAAATCATATATTTGGTGATTCCTTCAAAGCTGTACTTCTGATCATAATAAATCTATTACACATGCAATCCACTGGCCAAGCTGTTAACTTAATATCCTTCAAGAGCACAATCAGTGATCACCAAATTTGAACTTTCCATAACCAATCATGCCTGCTGAAGGAGATAGTGTCCAATCAACTGCTACAGATTCCAAGAAGAATAGACCGAAACCAAAGAGCAAGAAGTATGAAATTTATTCAACACTACAACCTGAGAAATATCCTGTTATGAGTAATTCCCACCAGATTCTAGGTAAAGAAGGAATAGATCTCTTTGAAGGTTCTTTTGCTAACTTTATACTTGCAAGTTCTGAGAGAATCGCTTCCTTTCCGGTGAATGCTGGTGATACATTTTGTCTCGCTTGTATGGCACTGGTTCAGAGAGGCAAAATAAGATATGATGAATGCAACGAGGACTTGATTATGTTTGACAGTAAGGTCTTAAATGAATTCGGTTTCAAATCCCAAACTCGTTTCTTGTCCAAAGAACCTCTCAACGACACATGGACTATGTCCAAAGAAGATCTTATCAAGAAGATTAAGGCAGAAACTTGGACCCCTGAACATCCTACAAATAAGCCAGGTCTTGAAGAGGCCGCTAATAATGTGAGATATTTCGAGAATGCTGTCAATGAACTTGTAAATGAACTTGAAGAGTTTCTAATGGTGGTTAGGGTTTATGTTTGTGATAATTGTGAATCAGGCACTAGCTTTTGTGCTGATATTGTGAACCTGCAAGAAAGAACTTGGATATGTAATTATTGTCATTTTAAGAATAATTCAGATCAGAACCAATTCTATCTCTACAATAGATTTTCATGGGGGTCCGCAATGAGGCTTGAAAGAATTTCCCTGGAAGATCTGTTCACTGACAATGACATGAAGGGCAAAACTTCCCCTTATAGAACTGATCTTTTGGATAAAGAAAAGGGCAACCAATCAAAATTTAGACGAAAATCGAACTCTCCATATCTTCAAAATTTCAAGTTTCGCAATCCTGATCATCTTGATTCTAAAAAGAGAAGTTCTAAGAATTTAGGTGGATCTGCAAGGATTCCCTGTATCGTCAATGTTTTCATATCTTGTGAGATCATAGAGTTATCCGATTCAAAATCCTTCTACCTTTTCTCTGCAGGGTTTGCCAACATTGATAACAGTCTTGATGAAAAATCCATGTTCAGACTTATGATGATCCCAAGATCCCAAAGAAAAGATGCTAATCTTGACGAGTTATTGGCAGTTATGCACGCTGATTTTAAGTATCTTTTTGAGAATGGCGTTTTCCTTCAAGGAAACAGTGAATACTATTCGATAAATGTCATCAACTACTCGGCCCGTGAAAGTGTTATAGAAGAATTGAGAAGAAAAACAACTGACGAGCTTGAATTGTTAGACCATGGAAATCCTGAACAGATCACTATTCCAGATTTGAACATCATTGGAATTGGTATCCATACTTCCAAGCTATTGGTGATTGCTTTAGAACTATTAGAGCCATATGAAACTGAAAGACAGAAGTTTATGAATGATTTCGACGAAGAAAGTAAGAAGTTGGCTAAAAGCTATAGATTCGTTGAACTAATTAACAAAGAAGTGATAGAGACCGATGAAGCTTCACAGTTCCTCAGAATTGCCGAAGAAAATAAAACATTGGCCGGTTTGTCTCCAAATTTCAAGAAATGTGTTACTCTTTTAAGGACAATTACGATATCACTTTCAGAATCAAATGTCCCTATATCACAACTTAAAGTACAAAAGAGGAATATATCACAGTTCTTGAGACTCTTTGGAACATTAACCAAGAATAATCTGGAATATATCGCAGAAGAGCGGTATCGTCTCATTGAGATCGCAGATCTTTACTTCTATTTTGGTCCAAACAAGTTTTTGAATCATCATTTAAACAGGAAGCAAATGAATACAATTACAAACGCTTACAATACGAAGAGGAACAAAAATATTTTGAACTCAATCAATAAGCAAAGTGTAACATTCCATAACTACATGAACTACGTTGAAAAACTACTCTCTGAGATATATACAGAAAAGTTGGAGTTTGGTCAGTTTCTAGAACGTTCTTACCAAATTCAGATGATCAAAGATATCAGAGCCAAACTGCTTGAGACTGCCAATAACAAGGACCGGAGGAATCAAAACACGAAAAAAGACACTGAAGTTGAAAAGTTAGTTAAATGTTTTGGAACTGGCCTAAATATGATTGATTCTAAACATGAGATCAACTGAAAAGCCATCAAGTAATGAAGCTTTCAAGAAATTTTATAGCTCTGGAATGACAGGAGTAAACGACCCTGAAAAAAAAACCGAGTGAATAGGCTGGATGAAAACTGTGGTGGTGGAACCGAAATAAAGCGATACCTTTATCTATAGAGAAGAACAGTAGATTTATCATATATTAAAAAAGCAGGATTGAACAACATCGACATCAAACAGTACCAGCAGCATATTAAGAAACAGCACATATAATAGCCAAGACTTAGAGGATTCAAATGTGCCATCTATATTCTGAAGACTATAAAGTTTAAAAAAATGATTCAATCCACGATCATATATTCATTTTCTTGAGATCTAGCAAACTTAAAACGCCTTCAGCAGACTTTTTTTCATACTGTTTCCTCAAAACCTCAGTATGTTTTCTATGCATATAAGAAAAATTCAATTCACATTTAAGTTCTTTAAATCCAATGATATTGATTGGATCCCCCTTACCATAGTTATAACCACCAGATAAACAGCTAGTATCTATCAAATATCCACAGATATCCTTTTCAGCAAACTTTTCTCGATTTCGTTTTTCTTCTGCAGTCTCAGATGTGATGAAATGAGTGGATTTTAAATCATATGGGAAATCTATGACTTCTTCAAGCTTTGTCGAAGATATAGGATAAACATCAACCAGTTTCAAGCTTGGTAACGAATCTCCATGTATTTTGGATGATTCCGAGAGAGGCTTGAATGCTTGAAGTGTTGTTATCTTGGGACAATTGAAAATATTGATAGTACTGAAAGAGGAAGAGATCAATAAATGCGTTAGATTTGGAAAGTTTGACAAATTGTAAGTGTAATGGAACCACCTTTTATCTGTAGGATCCATTACCTTCCCATTATTTAAGTCATCTTCATAATCCGAGTAATAATCACTATAATAGGGGTCATCTTCATAATCACCTTTGAAATCATATCTTATCCATTGAAGAACTGGAGCTTCGAAATCCAATTTGATGTTCTTATCAAAAGAAGCATAACAGGCGTTTAAAATGAGCAACTCGGGTAACACAAAAGCATTCAGGACCTTTTGCGTCTCATAATTTGGATCTCTGATTCCTGGATTGGTTATCTCTATAGTAAGGGACTGTAGCTTGTCCATTATTAGTACAGTGTCTGACTCTTCCTTGTTTAGAGAAAAGTTGCGAACACGTAACCATTTCAGATATGGATAATACCGGACAATATGACTTAAATTCACTGAAAGATCTTGGTTCTCTGAGGATGTTATGATCTGAAGCCCTTGAATATTGTTGGCCTTCAACTTGGGTACCCTGTTACAGTCCCACAAATCGAAGAAAAACAAGGAAGGAAGAGACCATTTTGAAAATAACAGTTGTTCATCAGCGGAAAGTCCATCACCGTGTCTATAACCATTATGTAACCACACTTCTAAATCTAAAAGATCAAATTCATCAAAGAGCTGATCCAGTATAAAGAGATTGTTAGTTTCTAATGACTTGATTGACCCAAATCTTATACTCTGTCGATCAACACCTGGAAACAAATCTTTGCTCTTACCGCATGCCTTGATAAATTCAAGGCGAAGGTCGAGGACACTCAGTTTGGGAGCAGATATATTTTCTAACTTGAATAGTGTAGTATTTAAGGGATCAGATGCCAATAATGTCAAATCAAACAGGTTGGGAGCATCTAAGCCAATTATACCATAAGGCTTAGGACCTTCGTCTTCAATCGTAAAATCTTTAAAAGTCACTTCCAACTGAATACAACTTACCAAGACAACATTTTTCAGCATTAGCACGTTATCAAGGAATAAAACTTTTGGCGAACAGATTTTCTTGTCGAATATGAAGAAATTGATTGATTGTAAAAGTCTTCCTGAATAATCTGAGCGTTGGGCTTTGAAATGAAGAGCTTCACAATCCAACCCATCTATGCTCAGTTTATCTAAATCTTCTGTCCTCATCGAGTTGTAAGAAAAAGCAGAACAAACTCCATGGAATATCATATCAGTAATTTCAGTATTGGTATTTCTCTGTAATGAGACTTCGTCAAATATTGAATCTTTGAAATAGACTTTTGGCCAGAACACATCATCATTGAAGTAATCGGTTCTAAACCAAAATGTTTTATCGACATTCAGATAAATACTGAAGTGATTAGCATAATTGATTGAATTTATGAGACCGAGGAGGTTGATATTACTTGTAATCTCTTTAGAGGCCCAATCATCAGATAACTTTGTTGATTGGTAAGATATATGAACGGTGTTTCGATATCTGGCAAGTGTCGATAATAGGATCAAGAGACGAGAATCTAATTCTTGTGTGGATTCTCCAAAAACAATATCCAGTAGTACAATCTTTTTAAAGACTCGTATTCCATTGTGCATAAGAAGAAGAATTGTCTTTCGTTCTTCTTCGTTGTTAAAATCATAACTTGGAATCTCTGCAATTGCTGAAGAATTGAATTGAAATTGAAAATCGTTTGATTGCTTGAACGTGATATGAATGACATTGGATTTAAACAATTGGCTTAATTCTTTGATAGTGAAAAGGGTGTTGAGATCTGTTGTATGGAATTCATGTAGAATACATTCTTGAATCTCTGTAGGAAACTCAAGGAATTTTAGAGCCATATCAAGAGGCAATAGATATTGTATATCCTATAGTAGAGAGAAAGATAATTGGACTTTTGGAGAGATCTAATTCTTGAGTTCAAAACTATGAATCTTGAATCTTTTAGTGCCTGTTTTTGGCACTGAATCTGAAGGTGAGATGACCCTTGACATATATAAAAAAACAGGTATTACTAATAAATAGCTATAAATATCCCAAAGAAGAAAGAATAACTTGACATCCACGTGCCAAGTTCCAACTAGTTTTAAATAATTCGATAACTAAAGGTACATTTCTTCTTGGAAAACCATGTGACAATAATGATGATCATTGATGATTAAGATTATGATAGTTTAGAAATAAAATATCAACAAATTCCTATATTGTGGATATAGAAGTGTTGAGTCAGTTATACCATTATTAAACAAATTCATTGTGTATGTTTGTACCGTGTTATGCATTCAAATTTCATTGGCTTTCAAAGACAAAAATTTAAAATAGAAACCCTATTTAATAAACTATACCGAATTTTCTAGAAGCGATCTTAGAATCATGTTCTAGAAACCTCTATAGGATTAATTGGAATACTAATGACCAATATATTACGGAGTAGTTGGATAGACGTCATTAGACGTTAAAGTTTAAACGGTTAGTAATATATAAATTCATGATTCCGTCTTACAAATTCAGAGAAATGAAGCCAAGTTTGACACATTTGTACTAATCGGGTTGGGAGAGCCATCTATAACATCCTCGGAACAACCAATTCCGCATATAAGCGCGTAGTTCCAGAAGATTTCCCGCCCACACTTTATTTGTAAGCTGCTTGTGTCCGTTGTCACCACACGAAAAATCTATAAAAAGTTGGCCGAATCCACTAGGCTCGTTAACTTTCGCCTGATTCTCCATATTTTTTTCAATTCCCCTATCACCACTAAACAACACAATTCACAATGGTTGCTCAAATCAAGTCTGCTGAAGAATTCAAAACCGCCATCTCCGCCTCCAACTTAGTTGTTGTCGACTTCTTCGCCACCTGGTGTGGTCCATGTAAGGTCATTGCTCCAATGATTGACCGTTTCGCTGGTGAATACACTGATGCTCAATTCTTCAAGGTTGATGTTGACGAATTAGGTGCTGTTGCCCAAGAACAAGAAGTCTCTGCTATGCCAACTTTCATCTTATACAAGAACGGTCAAGTCGTTGACAAGGTTATTGGTGCTAACCCAAACGCCATCAAGCAAAAGATCGTTGCCAACTTGTAAATTTCTTAATCAATCTTATAACAGGGCTTCGCTCTAATGTCTCAGTGTTTGTTCCCCTTTTCTAAAGTTTATCTGTCTATTTAGTTGTATTTAATGAATTCTCTTTCTGTTATGTTTTAAAAATAAAACCATGTCCGTTGTAGTTTTTTCTTTATTAGATTTGGTCTAATCGTAACTACTACTACTAAGAGTTTTTATACTTCTGGTTATAGTATATAGACATTGATTATTGTAAACAATAACCAATTCAATTTAAAGTGTTCAGCCATATAATAAGTTAAATAGCAAACCCATATGAGTAAATTATCTTCGATCTACTTAGCAAGTGGTTGATAGATTTCAACTGTTCGTTTATATAACCCAAGCCCCAGGCTCGTTCTAGTTCAACAGAGCCGCCCGGGTAACCCGAAACAACACCTAACCTATGTTCGCAATTTTTGTAGATGACGAAAAACCAGAACATCAACCAAAATAAGGTGGATATCAACACCACAACACCACATAGGAAGGCTTAATCAGAAGAAGCACTTTATTGATACATTGATTCAAATCGAATTAAAAATGTCTGAACAACCACTACACCCAATCACTGAATCCAACAGTGACTTCATTCTACAGCCTAAAGAAGACAACTCCAACATCGACAGTACTCTTTTAAAGTAAGTTCCCAAGTCTTTGTTTACAGCTCTTTTAGAAAAAAGGTAAACAAACAAATAAACAATTCATTGGCAATACCACAACATACTAACATCAATTTTTTTTTCCCAGCCAAGAGGCTTCTGGACCTATCTACATTTTCACTGACAACCAAAACCAACCAATTCTTTTCTATATCGCAGATACAGAAAGTGATAAAGCCGAATTATCATCTCTAGTATCAGAACACGGCGGTGCTGTTTCCTCAAACCCAAGTGAAGGTCTATACATCTCCGTGTACCATGATCCAAACAGAGATGTCTATAGTCCTGATTTTATCCGCCAATGTGTTAAAGAAAAGACGTACTTAAATAAGAACAAGTTTAAGGTTGCTCCACAGTATGAGAACCAAACCAACTCTACTACAAGTGCACCTGCTAGTAAGAACAACCTTCAACCTTTGGTTGATTATATGCAAGATGGTACAGAGAACTTCGGTCCTTATGCAGCAGCTGCTGCCGTTGTTCAACAAGTACCTCCACCAACAGCCACAACAACACAAACAGAGGCTGTGATTGAAGCTGAACCTTCTGTCACTGTTTCAGAAGAACCATCTGGTAAATCTGAAAAGCCTGCTTCATCAGTTCAAACAACAGTCACTGAAGCTGTGCAAGCTCCAACACAACCTGTTCACCAGAGTTTCCCATCGATCACTCGTCGTTCGAACGCTACCAGTGCAGCTGCCAGTAAGAATGGGTTCACTGACGAAGAAGATGAATACATTTTGGAATGTGTTCGTAACAATCCATCTCGTCGTTCAACACACAAGTTATTCCAAGAAATCGCCAAGAAGATGAACAAACACACAGGCAACTCTGTCCGTTACAGATTCAGATGCCTGCTTTCACAAAGACTGGATTATGTTTACGTCTTTGATGAAAATGGTGACATAGTCAAGGATGAAAACGGTCAACCCAAGAGAACCACGGACTTACCAAGCACATTGAAGAAGAAGTTCACAGCTGATGATGATTTCCTATTATGCTCTGCCGTTAGAAGTTCCTTAAATGATAGAATGACACAAGAACAGAAGGACAATGGAGAGACCTTACCTGAGAATCCACACAATGCCTTACTCCCTGGTAAGTTCTTCGACTTTCTAGCCGAAGATCATAAGCACCATTCCCGAGCAGCTTGGAGAGATAGATTCAGAAAGTTCGTCATTCCATACGGTATTGATAAGTTCATCGCTTACTATAACGATTGTAAGGCTAAAGGTGAGACTCCAACGGAAATCAAGAACTTCACCGGGAACAATCTATTCAAAACAACCAAGAAGTTTCTCAATGGTGAATATGATCCAGCCACTGCTGAAGATGAAGCTAGAGCTGCTAAGAGACAAAGAAAGGCCAACAAGGCATCCAGTGAGAAACAGAGTGATATCTTCATAAATCCCGAACCTTACCCTGGTTACAATACCCAGAACACAGCTGAAACGGCAGTAGCCAATGCCTTGAATGCAGCTCAACAACACCAATATTATCCACATCTTACTTTGGAACAAGCCGGGTTCCTTACAGCAGAACTTGTTTCGGAGAAGTTTTTACAATTCAACCCAATTCTTAGTGTCGTTGATAAGGTGAATGAGATTGTTTCTAGAGATTTCACAGCCACAGATGCGGATGAATTAGTCGAGACTTTCAGAAGAGAAGTTGGTATTGAGCCTAAGTTCTCAGGGTTGATCATCACTCAAGTTTGTGGTGAATTGTTATTCATTCCTACGTATATCGAAAGATTCTTAAAGACTGGGGAGAATCCTCCAAATAACATTCAAGGTATCTGGACTGCAGAACACGATCAAATGTTAAGAGGTGGTAAGCCTGAGGAATTGGAATTCTTGAGGAATTTACACGGTGAGCATAGAATGGAAACTAGAAGAAGTATTTTGAATGATAACCATAATGACGGTGACATGTAAGTGTCCCTTTTTTCCCTTAAATATTCGGTGAGCATTCTTTATCATTGGCGTATCTTGTGCAATAAGGAGTTGGTATTCTTTTTTTTTGCTGCTTTAAATTAATAGGTATTTAATTTGTTAGAGGTACTTTTTTTTATCTCCCAACTTCAGCTTTAGACTACAGCTTTAGACTACATGTAGGTACATGTTGAATCAGCTAGTACGTTAACAAATATATGTTAAGTATTTCAAAAATTAACGTTGTTCTAATTTCTCATATACATCGTGCCATTAAATATCAAATAAAACCAGATTGATATTGGTGTCTATATATATATATATATGTTTTGATAAATCTAGTTTGAAAGAGCCTGCTTTCTTAGATATAACTGATCTATATGATTCCCATTAATCTTTGGAGCACTTATAAGCCTTAATATCGGTGACGTTTCTTTCTTGGTCCAAAGTCAACTTCAAGTTTCTTAAAAGACCCTTCAATTTGATGTTTTTGATCTTTCTATGGTTTGGAATACCAACGCTGACGAAATGGGCATAGTATAATTCATAAACGGTCAAATACCTCTTAATGAAGTTAGAAACTTGTTCATCAGTCATACCTTCACCCTTTAATTGGATCAAATCATGTTCTTGTTGAATTCTCCATTGCTCAATCCATTTCAAATCTGGAACTTCTAAAGTAATACCATAGTCGAATAATTCCCAGATCTTCAAGTATTCATCCAACATAGTGTTGACTTCCAGTAAGTCTTCCTTCTTGTATAGCTTCAAGTAATCAGAAGATTCAATCATGGAATCGATTTCATCATCGTTACTTAATGGAGTGAAACCATTGAACCAACCTTCAACGATGATGATATCAGCAGCCTTGTCACCGATTTGGGTCCAAGAAGATTGATCAGCCCTATCACCTTCTCCAGCGAATAGTGACTTATCATATACTGGAATCTTGAAATTGGTATCCTGGTTAATTAGCTTTTGTAAAATGTTGTATAGTGAGTGAACATCATGAGTACCTGGTAAACCTCTACCCTTTAATAAGACGTTATCAGTACTCTTGTTTAATTTGACTTGGTCAGAGTGTGTTTGATAGAAGTCATCTATGGAGATTGTGATAGTCTTTAAGTATGGATACTTCAACGTTAGTTGATCGGTTAATCGACTGGATAACCATGTTTTGCCACTGCCTTGAGGGCCAGAGACGGATAAAGTTAATGGGATCTTGTTGAACTCCCAGTTTTCAATGATAGGAGCAAGGAACTCTAAAGAGTGAGATAAGGAGTTTGTGAGAGTCATAATATGTTTGAAATGTTGTTTGAGTAGTTAATTACATCTTAAGAGCTTTGTTAAGCAGAAGAAAAACCCAGGGATATCAAGGGGTTTAAATAGATCGATCTGGGCTGTTATCATGCCTTTAAAGGTTATTCTGTAAAACGCTGTCACTTTCCACAAGCTGCTGTCAGATCTTATACGTCGTCTAAAATATGGGGGGATTTTGACAACTTGTCGGATAAATTGTCATGAGCCGAATGACCACAAAGCGCCTGGCGTGGGCAATGCGTGGGACGACCAATCTAGTTTCACTTCAAGCTGATTAAAACCACACCTAAGTCATCTCTAAATTAGAAGTACATCTGACTACGTATACGATGTGGCTTCAATTAATTGTATCAGGGTCTCAGGTTAATATATCATTTCAATGACGTACAGAATATTCCAGCTGATAGATCATATAGAGCGATGGACTCTTTTGAATGATTGTACTACTCATGGGCCTGATAACCATATTACTATAACCACACAGGCAAACTATATAAACAGACTATGCACTATAAAATTTAAACCGATTAATTCTAGATACGTTTAATATTTGTATATAAATTGTTAATTCGGGAATCTATTTCACAATGGTTTAAATGGAGCTCATCTAGAACCCATAATCCTTAATATTTTTTTTTTATTTATTTATTTATTTTAAATTTATCATTTCTTTGAAACTGAGTTAAGTATTTACAAAGCTTTCAACTCCTTCAACTTAGCAATCAATTCGTCAACATTGTTAACTCTGACACCAGCTTGTCTTTCGGCTGGCTCTTCAACCTTCAAGACATTTAATCTTGGAGAGACGTCGATGTCCTTGAAATCCTTTTCTAAAGCCAATTTTTCCATTGGTTTCTTCTTGGCCTTCATGATGTTTGGAAGAGAGGCGAATCTTGGCTCGTTCAATCTCAAATCTGTAGTGATTATCAATGGCAATTTGGCTTCCAAAGTTTCTTCACCACCGTCGATTTCTCTGATAACAGTGATAGATTCAACAGCATCACCAGAAGTGTTAACAGTGACTTTAGCAGCGTTGGTAACTTGTGGCCAGTTCAATAAACCAGCTAACATTTGACCGGTATGGTTAGAATCGTCATCAATAGCTTGCTTACCCAAGATAACCAAGTTAGATTGCTTGTCTTCAACAACCTTCTTCAAGATCTTAGCAACACTCAAAGGTTCGATTTCTAATTCTTTGGCATCGATCAAAGTAGCAGAATCAACACCCTTAGCAAGAGAGGATCTCAAGATATCTTGGGACTTAGCAGGACCAATAGAAACAGCATGGATATTGTTGACTAAGGCCTTGTGAGCTTCCTTGATTCTAACAGCTTCTTCAACAGCAATATCACAAAACGGATTGATACTGAACTTGACACCAGTCTTATCGATGCCTGTACCGGTCTTGTTAATACGTGGTTTGATAGCAAAGTCAATGACTCTCTTGACAGGAACTAAGATGTTTAACTTGGTGCTCATCTTGAATATAATATATTGGGATGTGTTTGGTGATCCTGGACACTGGTCTCAAGTGGAAAAGGTTGGCTTCAATATGAAAAAGCTTTAATAATAATATATATATGGAGTACCTAACCTGTACACCTTATTTTCCAACCAATTCGCTGTGTGAATTTTTGTCGCGACTCCGGAATAGGCTGAATTACTGGTGATTCGATTCGATTCAGGTCATAATTCTTCTTGACCTGAAGGAAACTGTAATATAACTACCCTTTAACCTTTCAAAGAAAATAACTTTAAAAGATTTCAGAGAATTTCGATTTATCTAAACTTTAACTATAAAGTTTAAGATTCTAAAAAGACAAAAAATACCAATAAATCACCGAAAAACGATCGAAATACTATTTGACTCATAGTTCAAATCACGTGTTATTCTCGGAAACGTGCACCCGAAAGATTTCATGTACTATTTTACAGCATCTCTGTATCATTTCAAAGAAATTTATCTCCAAATTTAAGTTAGAATCGCTTCAAAGATGAAGAATTAAACGCATATACCATTAATTAAACTACTAAATCAATTGACAATTCTACCCTTAACAACTCCTATCAACCCATTGAACAACAGTATTTCTTCATCTTTTTTCAAATCCTTTAAATATATCTGTTTTTCCTTAATAAGTCCCTTTGTCAACAACATATGTCTAACCACACCACAGAGACAGCCACTTGATAATACAGGAGTATACCAAATTTGTTCCCCAGTAGTATCATCTCTTCTCTTAACTGCGATATTTGTAATTGAACCCTCCGTTATTTGATTAGCTGTGTTAAAACAGAGTACTTCTTGAGGAATACCATATGTGTCTGGTTCTGGAAGAACTCTTTGTCTGGCCTTATTATACTCGTCACGTTTTGAAGTCTTCAGTGATGTGAATGCAGATATGTGAATTGGAGCCGAATCAACATAGACTGACCAGAATGGTGATTGATAATTGGCCAATGTGTTAAAACCATCCATTAAGTTGAATCGTTGGGGAGTATCAGTGACTATGATTTTGACCTCACCAGTTTTGGATATCGTCAGTTTGATACGATATGAATTTGATTTGTTTAAAGGGATAAGAGATTGGTTTAGTTGTTTCAATAATTGCGCTCTTGTGAGTTTGAATTTCCATTTGAAGAACTGTAAAGAGAAGGAAATACGATGGAAATGTTCATCGAATAGGAAGAATAGACCAGAGTTATCAACTTCATTGCTCGCATCATTGAGAATCCTGGTGAAGTTATCAATATCTGTTAGAAGAGGATCATACCTTATTGTAGAGATTATTTCGAAATCATAGTCTTCAAATCTGAAGAAATCTTTGATGTAAGTGGCCTCAAGGAAGTCAACGACTCTATCGTATTCTTTCAGTTTAGCTGGGTCAACTTCTTTAACCATTGAATTATTAAAATGTATGAAAAGTGGCGTTTAGATGTCTGTTGAAGTCAAATGTATAAACTATCAAAAATCTCTAATAGTTGGTCTATGTCAAGTTTCAACTGTAAAGTACGGATAAATTGCCAGCTTGTAACCCCAAATATCGATTTTACATTGCAAGCTATAAATTCTCCGAAATTTGCGAAAGAATTTAAGCCTCAAACCTCAAACGAATATATATATATATTGTGGTTAGCGCCACAAAAGAAAAATCCGGGGTTGGATCATTTGAATATCACATTTCAGGAAGCTTCAAATATATACAAAAGCACATTATTAACCAAAATACTAATAAATTAACTCCCAAATATCAATTATCATTCAACATTTCCAGCATCGCATTCTCTAAAAATGGCACCGGAATATTCCTCAATTTTCAAGACTTCCAACATATACTTCAAATTATCCAAACCCTTACCCCTTGGTAACCAAGTATGATATAATTGGATAAGAATTCCAATTTCCTCTAGCGAATTAACATTTGCTAGAGTTTTAAAGTCGTTCAAGAAGGCATGTAGTGACCATATTAGATTATATTCATTATTGATGATTTCATCGCCTAATGTATGGACTTTTAGACTTTGCCCTGACAGAAGAGTCGTTGTATGAATAGTGTTGATCAAAAAGTTTTTGAATATATCTGGGCTGATAATTTCAGAAAGGGATGGGATAGTATGAGAAGATCCTGTTATTGGCTGGAAATATTTCGTCAGTTGGAGTAATAATCGCGATGATTGATGGCCCAAATTGTGTGATGTAAGAAGTAATTTCAAAAGTTGGATTTCGAAATCGTTGTTGAATGTGTCTGTTGTATCTCCAGCTTGTGGTATGACTGAGGTTAGATTGGAAAGGGAATGATTGGGGTTTCTTATGAATAGACAGCGGAAAATATTAGGATGTGATAATTGAAGACCCAAAGTGGAAGATACGTTGAAATGAGATCCAAGTAAAGTCAACTTGACATTGTATTTGGAGATTAAATCAGACACAACCAAGTCGAAATTCCTAAACCATGAGAGATTTTCCATCTCTGATATATCAGCCATAGTCGTCAGAGTTGCTACCGATGAGCCATTGTTTGTCCTTTGGATTAACCCTTCAGAACCTGGAATGATACTTTCTATCCCTAAAAGACCAGTCTTCTTCACATTATCCATTAAACCTCTTGATAAGAGGATTTGTAGCAACTGACAAGCTAAAGGAAATGTCTGTTTGTAGCCGTTCACAAGTAAGAGGTGGATTTTCTTAAAATCGACTCTCCAATTAATCAATAATTTGAACAAATCTTCAACCACCGATTCTTTAATCTTCCCGATTTCTAATGAAATACTCTCTACTTGATATTCAATCTTGTTTCCTTCTTGGTCCAACTTCTCATCAAAGATTTCCTGGACGGATTCCACACAACTATCACTGATCTGTTTAGCTGAGAAACAGCGTGGTTGTTTGGAATTGTTATTACATACGATTGATATGACCAGAATGTAACGAGTCTCAGGCTTATCTGTGTTCTTCTTGATATAAACGTGTTTCTCAGCCTGTTTGAAATTGTAATACAGTTGAGCACCTAGTCTTATCTTGGTTCTAGTTGTGATTTGACGATAGTTTGATAATATATCAGGAACAATAACACCTGAGTTTGAGTCTACTGGGTTGTATTCCGATTTAATCGGAGTTAATTCAATTGGATATTTGGAGAGTTCAACAGGAGAAGTTTCCGACTTGGTTCCTAAGACTGACACTTCACCATTGAACTGGTTATTATTGTAATGATTCTGATACCAAGCCCAACAGGCCTCAGAGTTGGTAACATGTTTTTTGTATTCCTTGGTAGATTTCTTCAGTTCCATAGAAGTCATTAAATCCTGAGTATTTCCCTCCTCACTATCATCATCGTCATCTAATCCATTCCGTTGTGATCTTGAGCCTGGCCATATCCAACCAAACCATCCTGATGGATTCTGTGGTTCTATGGAGCTAGACTGTGATCTTGTGGAGAGTTGGTCATGATCAATGGTTGAAGATTGCGGCAGTGATACAGATGGGAAATGGATAGCTTCCGTGGGAATATACGTTAGAGGATTCCAGAAATTTGACCATGTTACTACAGACTGCTGTGGTTCTCTGGGTACTAGACCTTCTGTTTGAATTGGTGATATCTCTTGAGTAGTATTTCTCTCATAGTTTTGGGAGTGGGTCAGCAACTGTGGCTCTTCTTCTTCTTCTTCTTCTTCTTCAATATGTTGATTTGGTAATTGATGATTGGAATTGTTTGATTTAGTTGGTATGTCTAAAGGGTCAATTGATGACAGTTTACGGCATCCATTGTCACCTGAGCCTTGAGTGACTTTCCAATACTTCCAGCCATCAGAAAGTTTGTGCTCATCTTGACCTGACATAGTCGTGATACCTGGGGCAGTTTCTGATTAAATAGTAGTATGTTCCGCTTTTGTCTAGAGCTGATTGATTGATAGCGGGGTTATACGCGTGGTGGATAACAAAGTATCGGATATTGACTGCTAGAGGATAGATTGCTGATTTATCTTATGATAACGCCTAGTATTTTTAGGTGTAAGTGCGTGTTGGAATCATTGAACTGTAACTGATCGCCATCTAATGTTGTCTGCCCAGGTTATCGTTGTTACCTGTCTCTGTAATTCCAATGCGGGCGAGGCGGCAATATTAGTGAGAACAAACTTACGTACAAATTGAACTTGACATACAAACAGACAACACCATCACTTACTAAAGACAACAAACACATATCCTCCTTGGATCCTGAATCACAGAACTAAACCACCAATTCCATTTAAAGATGACACATATACCAGAGTGGAAAAAAGACCTTATACTACGCTTGAAGGAGAGGGATATCATAGAGAAGCCTGAATCATCTCATGTGATAGCTTGTATGTTGTTACTCATTTAGTCATTAACCTAATATATGAACATAGACTAACAACATCCCACTACATAGTCCAAGAGCTGTACCAGAAACACAAATTACTTGAGTCGAAATATACAGAGATTCTAAACACAGACTTGAACCAAGAACTTTTGGAATCACAAGAAGCAAATGTGAACCTGACAATAGAGAACTTGGAGTGTAAAAGAAAATTAGAATCTCTTCAAACAAAACATAACGAACTTACAAAACTACACAATGATACAGTGAAAAGACTAGGGTTTGTTAACAACGAGCTATCCATGGTATCAACAAAGTTAAACAAAAGAACAGAAGAGCACAGTGAAAGGAATAAATCCATTGAATTGATCAATGATGAAATGAACGCTTTGGATATCCAGAACAACCTCTTACTAGAGAGAGTCAAGGGCTTGGAAAAGGAGAACGAAGAACTTGTCAAAAGATGGCTAGCTAAGGTTAAATCCGACGCAGAAAGGATGAATGATATGCTTTGATGAACCAATGACCATAGACAGGTAGTACACACTGACGATTTAATGAATAAATGAACTTAAATATTAATATACACACATATATTGGGCAAGCTTCTATAGTTAAATGATTGTTAAAAAGAGCAGAAGAAGAAGAAGAAGAAGAAAGCTTGATGACTGATGGAAGTGAGGGGAATAAAAGTGCCAGCTAACTAGTAAATTAATCCTTGATGACAACACTGTGAGCGTATTCTCTAGACTTTTGTATCAATAAAGCATCAGCTAAGACCAAAGCCGACATGGCTTCAACAATTGGAATGGCTCTTGGAGTAACGTTTGGATCATGACGACCTCTGGCGGCTAAAACACCCTTCTTACCGTCGTAGGTAGCAGTGGATTGTTCCTTAGAAATAGTGGCGACGGACTTGAAGGCAACTGAGAAGTAGATGTTTTCACCGTTGGTAATACCACCTTGGATACCACCAGAGTTGTTGGTTTTGGTTCTCAATCTACCAGCTTCTTCATCAAAGTAGAATGGATCATTGTGCTTAGACCCTGGGATTTCAACACCTTCGAAACCAGAACCGATTTCAAAACCCTTGGTGGCTGGAATAGACAACATAGCATGGGCTAACTGAGCTTCCAACTTGTCAAAGACTGGCTCACCTAAACCAGTAGGAACGTTTCTAATAACACAAGTAACAACACCACCAATAGAGTCCTTAGAATCACGGTGCTTTTCAACTTCCTTAACCATCAAGTCGGCAACAGAGGCATCTGGACAACGGATAGGACCAGTAGCATCGACTTGCTCTCTGGTAATGGTGTCTAGCAATTTAAGGAACTCTGGGTCTTGAGCAGATCTGTTCATCTTGATAGAACCGACTTGAGAGACAAAGGCAACAATTTCAACATTGGAAACTTTAGAAAGGAACTTTTCAGCAATGGCACCAGCAGCAACTCTACCGATGGTTTCTCTGGCAGAGGCTCTACCACCACCAGAGTTGGACTTGGAACCGTACTTTTCAATGTAAGTGAAATCAGCATGGGATGGTCTTGGGTACAAGTCTGTTTCAGAGTAATCATGAGGTCTGTGATCTTCGTTGGCAACCAACATACCGATTGGAGTACCCAAAGTCTTACCATTCTCAGTACCTGATTGAATGAAGACTCTGTCCTTTTCGTTTCTTGGGGTGGAAAGCTTGGATTGGCCTGGTCTTCTTCTGGTTAATTGTGGCTGGATGTCATCTTCTGATAATGTTAGACCTGGTGGAACACCGTCAACGATACAACCGACTGATCTACAGTGGGATTCACCGTATGTAGTGACTTTGAAAAGGGTACCGAAGGAGGACATTGTGATATATGAGTAGTGCTTGAGCTTCAGTAAGAACCGGTTCAAAGTTGCTGTACTTTGTTGTATTTGACTCATCCATCTGCTTTTTTCATGTATGTTAATTAGCATAGTTAGTGATTTTTCCGCGGAGCTTCAATTCGATCTACGTCAAGCGGGATCGGCCTGGGCCCTGGCCAAACCTCCAACGGTTTGTCAGTGAAACCGGCTCTGCTACACAAATATTAATGAACTACACTGAAAAAAAAAAAAGATCAATAACTAACAAGTTTTCCTCAGATAGTAATCATTTATTTTAATTTTATACAGAAGGCAAAGCATAGTTATACTCTTACCTTTCAGTTTTAGAGGAGGCGTTGGCCACACTCTTTCAGTTTGAGTCATCCGCAATTTGCAAAAATTAACAAACCGCCAAAAATATCCGCCCTACTATTGGATCACATGACTAATAATATACGAGGAATAATTAGGCCAGACCACGTGACTAATATTGGGTGTGGAAAATTTCGCGTCAGGTCCAAGAAATATTTTGCCACTCAAATTACGCGTCTTGAATCAAGCTTTGATCCAGATCCATATACGCAGACTGATCAAAATCACAAGTCTGTTTGTCTTCTTTCACTTACACTACTAACCAAATAACAGCAATAAAGGATTCAGGAAGATGTCACTTTTACCCAGTAATAAAAGAGTATGTTAAACACCCTTGATAACTGGACTAGTAATGCTTTAATACTAACAATGTTTCAAACCTTAGAACAGAAGTGATTCCAATGAAGAAGATATCAAAACACCAACAAAGAAACAGCAAAATATTGGATTGGCCAAAATGGTTAGGAATGCCAAAGTAGCTGTCATGATCTTACATGGAGAGGGAGACAAGAAATTCGAGATCAATAAGGCTCCAATTATGATTGGTCGTAGTCATAAGTGTGAATTCCAACTGCCATACCCTGATATATCCTCAAGACACTGCCAATTGAATCCAATTTTCAATGAGCAACGTGACAGATACTATGTGAATATCGTTGATTTCAGCACAAATGGGACTTTTGTTAATGGTTCAAGAATCACTTCTAAGAATTATATCCTAAAGAATGGTGATACTATTTCATTAGCTAAGAGTTGTACGTTTATTTTCAGATACACTGTGGGGATGGATACATCGTCTACCACTGAATCTATCAATACGGATTTATTGAAGAGAAATTTCTTGGATTATTATGTGATGGGAAAACAGTTAGGAACTGGTCATTACGCTACAGTTAGTGATGCAAACAGAAAATCAGACGGGAAGGAATTCGCTGTGAAAGTGTTCAAACCTACAAAAGTGGACGATAAGAAATCAAGCAATCAATTGAAACAGGAGATGTCCGTCTTGAAGAGTATTGAGCATGTGAATATTGTCAAACTTGTGGATGCTTTCATTGAACCAGTGAATAAGTTATTCATCACAACGTATTTAGTTTTGGAAAAAGTGAACTCCGGTGAGCTCTTCACACGAATCGTACAAAAGGAGAGATTGAGAGAGGATGAAACCAAAGGTATTTTCAAACAATTACTTAAAGGGTTGAAATATTTGCATGATAAAGATATCATTCACAGAGATATCAAGCCTGAGAATATCTTACTTAACATTAAGCCAAAGACATCACCAACAGAAGTATCCACAGGACCATGGGATTCAAACGAACTCGATGTGGAAGTGAAAATTGCTGATTTTGGGCTGGCCAAGTTTATTGGTGAAATTCAATTCACAAATACTTTATGTGGTACTCCAGCGTATGTTGCCCCTGAAGTGTTGAATCCTCATTCTAGACAATATTCCAAAAATATTGACTTATGGTCTTCCGGTGTCTTACTCTATGTTTGTCTAGCCGGTTTCCCACCATTCAGTGATGAATTAGGTCCACCTACCATGAAAGAACAAATCTTGAGTGCCAAATATGCCTTTTACTCTCCATACTTTGATCACGTGAATGATTTAGCTCTTGATTTGATATCTAAATTGTTAGTCAAGGATCCTGCTAAAAGATATGGTGTTGATCAGACCATCAAACACCCATGGTTTAATGAGACTAAACAAATAGAGGATAGTGATGTAGAGGTTGGCGATGCTTCTATTACTAGATCTCCTTTGAAGGGTCTTGCTCCAAGAACTTATAGTATGATGTCCAAAATGGATCAAGATTTGGCATCTTAAAATTTATACATAGATTTTTTACATTATACAATATAGAATCAGCCAATATTACCCATTTGAGTCTAACTCTTCTTCTAATAATAATAATAATAATAATAATAATAATAATAATAATAATAATACACTCTGAAAAGTTGTAGTTAAACTACAATATTGGTCATGAGGAATGATAATTTTCAATTTTGCACCCTGAAACCACCACAGTCCACACTGCACACCAGCCCAAAAATCGTTAACCTAGCTTTTTAGGAATTTCCTTGGGGAAACGCGTAAAAATTAGTAAACCAGGGGGCAATCCTTATAAAGGGATATTAACGATTAAAAAGAATAATAAATCTGGGGATATTAATTATTCATGATTCATCAGGTATTCCATCTCAGACACCAGACTAGTGAGGTTTTTCAACAACTGCAATCAACATGTCAGAATTACACAAAGTCCTTAATGATTCCCCTTATGAGTACAACTGCAACCCACCAGGAAGATCTAAAACACCACAGCTACAAAACCCAGTACCTCTGACAGAACCAAGGTACGTGGAAGTGATAACAGACCATAGTGATCTTAGCTCATCACCTAGACCACAATCACCATTGATTCAAGCCAAAGAAAATATCAATACTGTTGCACAATCCACAGAAACTAACAATAAGGAAAGTAATGATATTGTTGGATTGAGTGAAGATGAGATTAATGAAGAATTGGTAAAATGGGCCGGGAAATTAGAAATGGAATCTATTGATCTCAGAGAGAGGTCTGAGAATCTTTCATTAGGATTGGAAAAAAATACCAAAGCTTTAGATTTATTGAAGCGGGAGATGAAGGAATCTTTGAAAGTTCTTAATTTTGATCAAAAACTAGCACTTAATTCCATCAAGGGATCTTTTTGTGCTTCGGAAACTAATAGAACCGTTAGACCCTTACAGAATGATACAAATTTAGCCACTGGATTGTCTTCAAATGCCTCATCTTCAAGTACAGCAGCCATATTAAGAAGATTTGATGGCTTGGAGAAGATAGTTGAAAATTTGGTTTCTGGATTGAATGAGAAAGCATCAAAGACAAATGAAACTTCAATTATAACGAGTAACGATTCTCTGTTGAAAGATGTTCTACCATTGGTCAAAGATCTTGAGACCACTACAACACGATTAGAACGTACTTTGAAGAAAATCGAAACAGAACCACAAAATCTGCAGGGAGATGGGTCAATAGAAAGAATTTTGAGTAAGATTATGGATAGAGTTGAAAGCTTGAGCAATTCATCTAACGGTATACAATTCTTTCTTGATGATATTAATAAGAACCAACAGAAGCTTAACAAGGACTTTAGAAGATTCAAAGAAGAGGTACAACATCAATTCCAAATTAGCCAGCAGAGTTCTGGTAATCATTCTTTGCAATTAAAAGTGTCAACAAGAACAGAAACATCTAGTCAGATTGAAGAAATTGAGGAAAACTTTTCACCGTTTGTTGTTGAGTCCTTTGCTGGTAGATCAGGAAAGAAACGGAAATTAACAGGAGAATTAATCAACGATGATGATGAGGAGGAGGATGAAGATGAATCATCACCGACTCATATTCTACAAACCCCTGAAAGTTCAATGATAGAAAGTAAAAGCAAATATCTGAAACTAAAAAACAACAAGTTGGGTAAATCAGAGTTCTCAGCACATCAAATAAGAGAAATTGCATTTGAAGTTTTAGCGGAACTTGAAGAAATTCCAACTAAAGTAACAGGTGAAATGAAATTCAAAGTTTTAAATCAAATGCTTGAAAAATCACCCTATGATATGGAACGATTTATTAAGTTATTGATTGCAGAATATCCAAAGGAATCAGGGTACGAGGGATCGTTAGAGAAGGTGAAAGTTTGTAATAGACAGATGAGCACAGAAAGCTTCAAAATGTTTAAGAAAGGAGAGTTTAGTATTAACGATCTTGAATATCTTAGAGGTGAGAGGAAAAAAGTCCAGGATCTGGTGAATTTTCGAGTTAAAGGTTTCTTTCTAAAACTCAAAAATATCATTATTCTGAGAAGAAAGATGAAATCAGCACAGCTGAACTCCAATTTGCCAATCGAAAAACAAACTATGGAATCAACTACTGCAGGTTTCAATAACGTTTCATCACAAAACATTTTCAACATATCCTCAGATTCATTGACAAACAGTACACCAAACCATTCGGTATCATCTGTTCATCAATGTGTTTCTTCAAAGAGAATATTGTTGGAGAAAATTGAAGATGATTATACATATCCTGAAAGATCAAGAAGGCATACCGCAATTAATTATAATGTCAAATCAAAACTTGATCAGTTGTTGAATGTTAATAATACTGATTCAGGTGGTAAGATTGAGAAGCTGGAGAGTAAGAATGACAACGAAACTATGTTAATTGAGGACCTTTAAGGTATATACTAGCTTATGGAGTTTGTTTGTTTGCTATATACAATAGAATACCAGCTGTCTTAATCGTATTAATAGCATGTATTGCTTGGAGCTAGCAATTTATATTGTAACTTCGGAAGAGTTAAAACTTTACATGAGTGTATCCCTTGATTTGGGTGGCAATATATACAAGGGCAGAGAACTCATCATGGAAGGTAAATCTCATGCATGTGAATATTAATTAACATAGCAACTTAACTATATATAATAATTAAGCTAAGTGCATCTAGTCAAGATATTAAATGACGTTTACAGGAGCGATTGAAATATAATATATAGATATATAAAGTTTACGTTTTATATAAATATTAATTATAAATACTAGCACATGAAATATATTCTTTATTTAATTAAGGTTCTATATAATAAGCTAGCATATTGTAATATTTATATACTACTCATGCCCGCTCAGCCCCGACTTTGGATCAACTATATATTAGCACTAGCAGTTGATCAACTGAAATTGTGGCTGAGAAAATGTATTAATTTAATTTTATTAAGTTGGGGTATTGATCTATAATTTTCTTGCAAATAATTTGATCATAATTTATATATGAATATAATAAATTATTATACGCAAATTACGTCAAACAACGCGATCAGCTAGCTGTATAAAACGTTTCCAAAAATATCATCCAGACATCAGGGAACCTGGACCTTGCATATACAGAGGGGATATTGGTGCACGTTCAGCCACGTAAATGATGTAGATTTGCACAATTATGCGCAACTTTGCCTACGATTCTATTCTTCTTACAGATGTCCAATTACGTATTTTGATGATGGTTAGATTTGTGAACGTACATGAATATATGTTTTAAATATTGGAATTTATGGGTATTTATAAAACAAGGATAATTGCCAGCATAAATTCATGAATTATATAACGAATCGAACCAGGTTTAAATATCTCAAGTGAGAAACGTATAAAAATCACGCACATTAGCCCAGCTGTTTTATCTTGTTTTATCTCAGGCTACTAGAACCGCAAAACCCCAGTTTTAAACATACCTATCTTTTTTTGTCCATCTTCAGTGTTTCTGTGCAATTTCCCTCTCTTTCCGAAGTACACGCAAATCTACTGTAACGCGTGCACGGACTGTAACTGGTGTGCACACATTTAAACTTTTTTACACGCACATGAATTTATTTATATGGTGCGTCTGTTGCTGAGAATTCCAATTACTGATCTTGTCCAAACCCCCCCCCAAAATTATAATAATTATTAATATTTTTTTTTTAATTTTAACGTGTGATCGAAAATATCTGTTTCAAACCACCACGGCCCACTCAGCTAGCTAGTTACTTCTTTATTAACACACCACTATCCACTATATATTATCCACTCTCACCCACTCTCTTATTCAGACTTTCGAATCACTAGGCTATCGTTAGATAATGTTCGCAGTACGTATATGTATATCTTATTAATGGAAACAGGCAACTGCCCCTCCATTCAGACTGTGCACTCAGTATACTAACAAATCGACAATAGAACTTGAAGAATCTGATAAGGCATACTAGAAACAAAGCCACGCCCACCACAGATGTCAACAATGCCAACGTGACAGTTCAGAGTGAAAGCAAACATGTTCTTGTGGATGATTTAGAGACATCATCCACACAGAAAGAGAATGAAAATAATAATAATAATAATGAAAATAATGAAAATAATAATAATAATGAAAATAGTAATGATAATGACAATGATCCGTTGCCTGTGTACTCTGAATTAGGATCAAGATACACAATCATTTGTCGAATCGGTGAAGGAGCTTTCTCGAAAGTGTACAAGGCCCATGATAATCAATTGAAGATGTTTGTGGCCATCAAAGTGATTGATAAGACCACGATGAAACCATCCCAGATCGATTCCATCTTGAAAGAAGTGGCAATCATGCGGCGATTAGATCATCCAAATATTGTTAAGCTCCATAACTTCATCAACACACCGAGGTACACTTTCTTATTTATCGAATACATCACTGGTGGCGAATTGTTCAACCAGATTGTCAAATACACTTATTTCTCAGAGGATCTTTCAAGATATATCATACGCCAAGTTGTCCAGGCCATTGATTATCTCCACTCGGAAGTTGGTGTCGTTCACAGAGACATCAAGCCTGAGAACTTGTTGTTCCAATACATTCCATTCCACCCTCATCCCGAAGGCGAGTCTAACAAGTTGAGGAGATCAGATGATTCCAAGAAATTGGATGAAGGTGTGTTCCAGAACGGTGCTGCTCATGTCGGACAGATCAAATTGGCTGACTTTGGTCTTTCTAAAGTCCTATGGGATTCAAACACCAAGACTCCTTGTGGTACTGCCAGTTACACAGCACCTGAAATTGTTAAGGATGAATCTTACTCAAAGTCTGTGGACATGTGGGCTGTTGGATGTGTCTTGTACACTCTGCTATCAGGGTTTCCTCCATTTTACGACACAGACCCAAAGGCTTTGACGCTGAAGGTGGCCAAGGGTGAGTATACGTTTTTGAGTCCTTGGTGGGATGAGATTTCAAAGGAGGCCAAGGATTTAGTGTCTCATCTATTGACGGTTGATCCGCTGAAGAGATACACACCTGAAGAGGTGTTGAATCATCCCTGGATCTTGGAGAACTCCAAGCCTACAAATCCTGCTTTGGATGCCCCATTGTACACCCCTAAGAACAACGAATCCATTCTGAAATTCGAAGAAACCATTTCTATCTTGGCAAATGGGAACAACACGCATCATCAATACTTTGGAGAATGTGGCAATGGCTCTTCTTCTCAGGAGGCTATGTTGTCTCCACGTGCCGAGGCATTGAAGTTTGCCTTTGACACCGGAATATCCATCCAGAGAACCACTACGCCATTGTGTCGTCTGATTGATAACGATGATTACTTCAACGAGTCAGACGATGAGAGCTCACAAGACAACGATTCTTTGGATTCAAGTGAGGACGACGACACTTCTGCCCCAAACGAATACAATTCTCAAGACGACGAAGAAGAGGAAGAAGAAGAAGAAGATCCTGAATTAGACTCTAAGAACTTTGTCTATTCCCATTCACCAATCGTCAGAAAGCTTCATACGAAATCGACAACGATCCAATTAACGCCATACGTGAAGAAGCTTCAATCGAATACGTCATGTTGTGACTCCGGGAAGGATCATATCACACCAGCAAACTCAGAAGAATCAATATCAAAATCTCGTCAAGTGGGGACAATATCCACATCACTATCTTCCGACAATTCGACTTCTTCAAATGCTTCCACCGGTTCGTATTTCAAAGAAATGAATTCGTTTAAATTGAATATGGACCATAATACGTTGTTGAATAGAAGAAAAATGAGTACTACTGGAAGAAGTGCGCCTACTATTATTTGAATAGAGGGCCGAGAGGATATTAATGAATATGTAAGAGGTTACGAGAGTCCGTATGATGAGGTTATTTTATTTTCGGGGGTATATACATTTATATATATAGAGGAACAAAATTAAGGAAAATAAAATTTAAACAATCATTTGATAAGAGATTATTTCGGAATTTGTTTATCAATTCAATTGAAAAAAAAAAAAATGAAATTGAAAATTAAATCCTCAAACATTTCAAAAATGAAGAATGGACGAGTCCGGAGTCGAACCGGAGACCTTCTGCATGCTAAGCAGACGCGCTACCAACTACGCCACACGCCCGTCAATTCTTGACAGAAAAGACGATCAAAAACTCCAATCCTGAGTTTCCAGAGTCACGTGACATTTAAATAATAGTAAATTGAATTAATTTATGAATTTTTAAATTGTGATATAGCTAGTTATTAATTATAAAATACACTACAAAAAGTGGTTATATACACATCGAGATAGATCACTGGTTCATTCAACACAGACCCAACTCCTTCAACATATCAACAATTGCTTCATCCTGATCCATCAAATAACCACCAATACCAACCTCTTCCTGAATGCCCTTTCTCTTTCTAGTCTTCACCACAAAATCTCTAGCCATTCCATCGCCTACTACCATCTTCAATTTAGGAATGACGATGTCTGTGTCTAATGGATCACCAGGGACATATCTCCAAACATTTTCAAAAATAGAAGATGTGATGAGAGCATTACTAGTGGTTCTTAAATCTGTCTCTAACCCAACAGAATCAATCACTGGAACAGAGACTAGGTATTTGGATAAAGTTGTAGCTGGTACTAATTTCGTGTCAAGTATAACACCACGACGTCTTTCTAAGATTCTATCAATGACTTTCTTTGATGCAGAGGTATTGGTGAGGAGTTCCTTTGTATAATAAGGTTCCATTAGACGAGGTTTGGAAATCATCAAAGCGACATGACAAGCCTTTCTGATCATTGGGATCAATTGACCTATCGAGCTTAAGATTGGATCCGAGGAGATCTTCAAGTCGATGATTTTGAATTTCGTGGCATGGATTGAAGAATGAGTCAATGGACCTTCGGATACACTGTATTGGAAAGCTTGGGTTAAGATCGGAGTTAGTTGGTTGATTTGATCCGTGGTTGATGGGTCTGGGATCGTATCGTTAAGCAAGACGTTGGTTGTATGATGCGATATGATTGATCTTGAGGAGAGTGAGTCCCATTGGTATTCTGTCCGGAGGATCTTTGCTTGTTGTCTTTGAGATAAGCTGTTGAATTTGAACTTCCCTGCTTGGATATCATTGGACAACTCCTGTTCCATTGGTTCAGCAATGATTGTGATTTCGTTCTCGCCATTGGCAGACTTCAAGGGAATACGAACCATAGAAACATCGCTGGCCGTCTCGACAAACTTAGTGATTGGATCCGAAACATTGATATCGATCTTAGAAATCTCTCTAAGATCGTAGAGAACACAGTCCAAGTACATTTCACCATAACCAAAGATCACGTGCTCGCCGCTATCTTCAACCACAATCTCCACACCGGGATATTTCTTGTTGATGATTCGTAAACCTTCTAATAACTTAGGCAATTCCGATGGGTTCCGTGGTTCAATGACAACTTTCAACACCGGACTGACACAGTCGGAAGATCTCTTGACACAGATATGCATATCTTCATCTTCCTCTAGTTCCTGGTCAAGATCGATAATCATCCCAGTTTTAGAACAACAAACAACATCGTCCAATAAAACCAAGTTCCCTGCACCTGCTCTTTCCACAGGGATCGAGTACCTTCCACAGCTGATCCTTAAAGACTTCACAGTCATCTGGGCCTGAGCTTCGTCGTTATCCACTGAATCATACGTTTCGTCAAGAACACGGATCTTCATCCCGGTTTGTAAGTGTCCAGAATGGATCTTTATTAGCGCCGTAGTTGGAGTTTCCATTTTAAGAATTGTGGCTGATAGTGTTGGTGTTGTGGCTGGTTTATTTTGATTAGTAGTAGCAGCAGTAGCAGCAGCAGGGGATTGTATGGTTAATGGATTGGCGATCATCGCAGACTTAACAAATGATGGGATGGTTGTATTCTTAAAAACACTGGACATTATGAACTTCAACACAACTTGAGGGTCAGCCTGAAGCGTGGAGTTCTTCAATGGGAGTTTGAAATGTCTCCAAACCAAGGCCTTCAATTGATCTTCGTCTCTGGTTAGACACATCGTTATGATCTTATAAAGCGGTTCTAGGATGAAATGGACAAATGTAGGAACACTGTCTGGCGTCTGGGACTTGGAGAACTTGTTCGTTGTGGAGTTGTAGTACACATCTCCCCACAGTCTCTTAGAGAATCCTTCAATCATATCATTATTAGTAGCAGCACTTTCTGATCTTGACAAGTGCATCATAGCGAACGATTGCAACGTGAACAAAGCACCGAACTCAGCCATCCCGAAAAGAACATTGCCGTTTCGTGGATCAAACAACGACTCTTTAGCCTCAGCATGCGCATAATAGTACCCAACACGTTCCAAGACATAGAGATTGACTTCATCAATAACATCTCTGATCTTCCCCAACGCATCCCTAGCGCCAATTCTCAACTCTAAGCAGAACCTATCAAGCTTATTAAGCACCAGACAGACTCTAAGTCCATTTTTGATGATTTTGTCAAGAATATGTTTAGTTGTATGAGTTAGTCCTTCGATGACGTCAACTGTCACCATACAGACAGACAGTTTAGAATCAGTAGCAGCAGCAGCAGCACGAATTCCAACACTCACTTCATCCAAGAAATCAGAATGCCCTGGTGTGTCAATAACATTACAAACCTGGTACCCGGACTGTCCATCGTAGGACGAAGGTAATAGTAAACTCATAACGGAACTTCTCAAACTGATTCCTCTTTGGATCTCCTGTGTGGTCATATCGGTGTATCTTAATCGTTTACCATTCTTAGCAGAGACCCGTGGGTGGGTGTCTCTAACTAAATGGTCCAATATCGTTGTCTTTCCTGAATTCAAGGATCCTAATAGAACCACTGTATGGTTACGTGCAGGAATGAGAAGAGTGTCTTGAAGATATTGTTTATCATATGTGGTTTGTGGTGAAGCTGAGTGCTTGTTGTCTTGGTATGTGTTGAATGTGGATTTGATGGACGTGGTGCCGGTAGAGGTAGGTTGTACGAGCGGTGTTTCTAGAGATTGTGTGTCTTGTGTTTGGTAAGAGACTTCGACATCTGGCCCAAATGTTTGTGAGAGAGTTGAATAATGACGTTTATCTTCTTGAAGGATTGTCAATTGTTGCGATTGTTCTTGTTCTTGCTCTTGTTGATTGGAGTCATCTGGGTCTTCCAAATCTTCTGCTTGATATTCAGCGGTGCTTTTTCTTTCAAAGCTGTCATAGTCTGATTCGTCATCCGAATCTGATACGTTGTTTCCTTGAAGAAGATTACCAAATCTGAGAAATATAGTTAGTATTATTGTACCAGGATATGTGATGTGCGGATATTTCTGACTTACTCGTCGTATAAATCTTCGTCCATTATGAATTGCCTTGATTAACAAGTTATATCCAATTAAGAATTCTTCATATCTGTTCAAAGAGTTTGTAGTAGATAGAAAATCTTTGTTTAACTGATTTCCTTCTTCAAATTAAATTTCTGAGTTTCGGTATGCCCACGTAGATTCTTTGAGAAGAATCAAAAAAAAAAAAAAAAAAAAATCCACACACAATTTTGACAGCTTAACATGGAAATAGATATTTAGCTCGTTTCATCCATGAAAAGGACTTCTTTTGATCCATATAAAAATCTAGTTTAAACTTAACATCCAAACAAAATTGAAATTTCTGGCTCAAAATATAACAAAATTCCTACTGAATACCTACCAAAATTTACAACTAAAACACTTCTTATCTTTGTCACGTGCAGGAGTGAGTTCAGGGTTGGAAATTTTGGGTGTTCCTTCTGTCAAGAATTGACGGGCGTGTGGCGTAGTTGGTAGCGCGTCTGCTTAGCATGCAGAAGGTCTCCGGTTCGACTCCGGACTCGTCCATTCTTTTTTTTGGAGTGTTTTTTTTTGATTTAACCAATTTGAAAATTCTAAACCGATTGCTTTCTTTTTTTCCATCACTTTGGGCTATTTCAGTACTACCAATAAAACTTCTTAGCCACAACGCCCCAACTCCAACTTCCAACTGGTTTACTTTCACAAGGACATGCAGGATGACGCATCTTCCTGCCTTTGTCTATTCCTTTCCAGCAGACGCGAAATTTGAAAATAAATTATTCAGATCTGAAAACATCGCGCATGCGAGCCTGTGAGTCTGTTCAGAAATAATTGAATGGATTAACTAACGTGTTAGTAAGTTAGTAGATCAAACTGGTTGTACATTAACAAGCTTCAAAGTTCCACACTTAGAATCTCACACACTCAAATTATTATTGAGGTCTAAAACTCCTGGTTTCTTTTTTTTTTTGTTTTTGTTATTTGCTATCATAGTTATGCCAGATAATACAGCTACTCCTCCATTGGTAGAGTTACCATTCCTTCAATTACCAACTGGTTCGTCGTCTTTTTTAATCGGAGCTCAGACAAGAACAACTGGACATAATACCAATGATATAATCACCACTGAAACAACTGTAAGTTCCTCCAACAAAGCATCTTTTTTGACTGCGGCTGATGAAGTTAATGTCACACAGACCGAAATTATCACAACCACTAGCACCTCAGCTGTTCTTTCAAACAATGATGATTTTGACGATCTGAACGATTTCAATGATGATTTTCTTGCTGAAGCAAACTCTCAGATGGATTTACAATCTACCTCTGCCCAGCTATTGCCAAAAGAGTCATTAGCAAGTGATATTGGTCTAGATGAAGTAACTAAGTCCAAGTCCAAAGTGATAAATCAACAAGAAGACGATGATGATTTCATCGACTTCGTTCCTGAATCCAAGCAAGAAATCCGTTATCAGAACAAGAAAGTCAAGCTCTCCAATGGCAAATCCTTCACACTAAGAAAAAGGCACAAACCTATCAAACGTCTTCTTAACACATTGGAATTATCCCGTGAAGAAAGTTACGGTTTGAATATCAATAATCTTTATACCAAATTGGAAAAGGACAGACTGAAGACTAAAACCACAGTCCACAAATCGTACTTGTCGAACATTAAAGTGAAAACATCGGACAAAGACACCGAATCAAAGAAAGGTACACTTTGGGTTGAGAAATGGAGACCTACTAAATACATGGATTTCATAGGGAACGAACAGACAAATAGAAAGATAGTTCATTGGTTCAAACAATGGGATCGGGTCGTGTTTGAGAAAAATTTCAAGCCAATCACAGAGAATGATCAATCAAAGGCAACCTTTTCTTCTTCTTCTTCTTCTTCTTCTTCTTCTTCTTCTTCTTCTTCTGCCACTACTTCGGGAAAGCCCCTTTCTAAATATTATCATGATCCCTTTGGTCGTCCTGATAGAAAAGTCCTATTAATCAGTGGTGCTCCTGGGTTAGGCAAAACGACCATCTCTCATATCATCGCTAAGATGTGTGGGTATGAAGTGATGGAGATCAATGCCTCTGACGAAAGATCAGGACAAAGAATCCGTGATAAGGTTACGAATTCTCTAAGCTCTCTTACATTTTCTGGTAAACCAGTATGTCTTGTTGCCGATGAAGTTGATGGTGCTGCAGAGTTTGGGTTTGTCAAGGTGATTTTGGACATTTTGGCAGATGATAAGAGAACCATTCAAAGATTCCAACGGGCCGGTGATTCGAATAAATTCTTTAAAGAAAGGGGGAAGAATAGTCCGAAGTTTTTATTAAGACCTATTGTGGCTATTTGTAACGATGTCTATGCTCCTGCCTTGGAAAAATTGAGGTCGCAATGTGAGATGATTACTTTCAAACAAGCTAGTGAGAAATCTCTTATTGATCGGTTGAAATTTATTTGTAATGCTGAGAAGTTGACTGTTCCTGGTTTGAAGTTGAAAGAAATTGTCACTTTGACCGATTATGATATCAGGTCGTGTTTGAATCTTTTACAATTCAGTGGTGCGGATTTGAACGACTCAAGACAGAAAGATATGACTGTGTCTTGGTATAGTATTGTTGGCCAATTGTTCCAGAAGGATTCCAGGGCTTCGAAAGCTGAACAGTTCAAGCGATTCAACAGTATGCTTTCAACCAATGGGAACTTCGATAAGATCATCCATGGTTGTTTCCAGACTTATATCGACATGCACTACCAGGATTTAAGGCTCTCTAAACCTTGTCAGATCAGTGATTGGTTGTACTTCAGTGACCTCATGAGCAAAACTCAATACGATACAACCGCTGGAGATATTTCTTCTTATTCTATGGAGACAGCTTTACAATTCCATGAATTATTCTCAGATTTATCAAATAAGTCCAACATGAAGATCAAATCCGATTACGAACATTTCGAAATGAAAAAGAACAATCTAAACATTATCAAGTTGTTATTCAATAACACACCACCACAATTACGTTCTTTGATCAAATTACAAACATTACCAACTGATATCTTACCTTATTTGCCGTACATCTTAACACCAGATCTTTCAAAGATTCATATCCCTCAATATCAAGCTCAAACGCAACATAAATCACCAACAACGATCGATGCCTTGAACGCCTTTCAATTACAGATGTTGAAAAGTAAAGAAGATGACAGTTATAACGAGATCTATAAGAGTTATCCGGACTTCACGCCATTGGTTAAGTTTAACCCGGCTGATACTAAGAGACAATATAACAAACAGACTAATGTGTTTCCAGTGTTGTTGAATGAGATTGATAGATTGCGTGTTCTCAAGAGAAAGCATGGGAAGTTGTCCTCATCTGGTTCTGGTTCTGGTTCTAAGTCGAGATCGGGAATCACAGCGAAGATCAATAATACCAATGACGAATCAGATAACGATGAAGATGACGAAGATGTCGGTGAGACATCTTTCCAAATCTTGAAGAATCAATATGAGAAAATCGCAGAACAGGAACAAAGGGCAAAGAGACAAAAGAGAGAAACTGCTGCTGCAGAAGGTTTGACTGACACAGATGTTAAAGTATGGATTAAGTATCATGAAGGGTTTTCCAATGCTGTTAGAAAGAGAGTTAGATGGGATGATTTGTTTGACTGAAACTGTATTATATGTTACTATATAATAAATAATAATAATAATAATATTATTATTATTATTATCGTTATTATAACGACTCCCAACCACCGGTATCCAAAGTTCCATCAAGTTTTCTAGTGATCAAATTAGGCAACTCGTTTAATAACCAAACGTTCTTGGTCAAATACTCATATCTCTTTTCGGAAAACTTCAATGCGTTGGCCCTTTTCGAATAAGTGTCATCTTCCCCGTGTTTATCAGTGAACGGAATGGTGTAGAAAGAACCATTGGAACGATGCAATAATAACAACGAGCTCTGTTCAGGAAGTAGGAAAATACCAATTTTATAGAGACATTCATTCTTCGTATGATTTGAACATTCACCCAAGTTTCCATTGACCGTTTTCTTTTGGAGATTCATAACATCACCACACAAAAGACACACAGCTGGATCTTTGAATGTCTTTCCTGAGAAAAATGGATGTACATGTAGCAATTTGGTACAAATATCATCAAGTTTGGTTGGAAGATGAACCAATTCGTATTGACCTGGGAATTTCATTCTCTTGAAAGTCAATTCGTTGTCAGTAGTGGCAACATAGTTGATAAGCTGTTTGAACTTATGGTGCTCAAAAGTGGAATTATCCAAGAACAATTCGATCATTTCCTCGATATTAGGGAGCTGTAGGAGTCTGCATAGTCTAGAAGCCTCACAGTCACCGTCATCAATGCTGTAATTCTCAATATTAGTCCCAGAATAATCAGCGTTGATACCTACAGCCCAGATTGAAAGCTTTCTTAAGAACGGAGTCATACTTCTGGTTATCAACGTGAACATCATTGGCCCAAAAGTCGAATGGTCACAGAGGGCGTCTGATAAATTGTCGAACAGTGGATGGTTATCTCTCAGCGCCTTCAGTAAAGTTTTCAGGTTCGTGTAAGATGATTGGTTCTTAGGTTTGATGGTATTTATCCTGAACAATGCTGGGAACTTCCGGTATGCTGTGTCTTTGACGTTGGCTAAAAGCGATGCCAAAGTTTGGAGAAACTCGTAGATGTATGCCAATCTGTAGATCGTATTGGTTGATATATGAGGAACCTTGAAACATGAAATGATGTACTCGAGGAAATCAACCTCTTCGATGGACTCAAACATCTTGTTGGAGAACATGAGCTCGATCTTGCCAACAGCCTCCATCATAAGCAATATATGGTCTGTAGATTCCTTGGAAGCAGCAGCCTCACGCATCGAATTATAGTTGCACCATGTGTTCTTGAACTCTGACAATATTCTCAAAGAAGTCAAAGAGTGATTGGAAAGAAGATCAACAACTAACCCTGAATCGTTTTGGACCCCTCTGTTGGCAATCTCAAGTTGGGAGATAGTACCAGCAAGAAGCCTTGGGATCTGATTTCTTATGACAGGTTTCGCCACTTGTCTGATCTTGGAGAATGCATCAGATAAACAAGCGTGAAACTCCATAGTGGCCTTACGTTCCGTCACAGTATCTTTGAAAACTGGTGAGAGTGAGTTCATGACATAGGTGGATAGATAAGAAAGTGTTTCTCCCACAACCTGCTCATCGGCACAGGTGACTTTACTGAGTTCGGCCAAATCATTTCCCCAATTACTCCCAACAAACTCATTCAATTTGTTCTTGTTTACTTCCCATAGAATTGGCATAAAGACATTTCCAAGTGACTTGCATAACGGACAAATGATCTCGCCACTTTCAAAATCTTCGTGAACTGTTCTCGTTATCTGAAGTTGTTTTGCTCTTGTCGAACTCAGATAGTTGAGATAGCAAGAACGATGCATTCCATGGCCACAAGAAGTGAAGGATGGATGGAACTGGTTTGAAGCTGTGGTGGGGAACTGGGGTCCAACAACATTCACCTCGTGAGAAGTATCAAAGAATTTCGTGATTGATTTCTCGTTTTCTCGATTGACAGAACTTTCTGAATCCATTTGAGGTGTTTGGAAAGACTTCAATGTCCAATATTTGCTATCAAAGGGGATATTTCTTGAGAGAAGAGATTTAGAAACATTACCCATGACACCGAAAAGTTCATTCTCGGCAGGCATTTGGCATAGAATACAAGATTCTTCAGGATATTTCCAATGATATTCAGGTTCATCAATATCCATGTTATTGTCGGAATTAGTTGAATCTTGTGATGCTTCTTGAACAGCGTCTGAATTGGTCTCAGCAAACAGAGTTTGTTGCTTTTTAAATTTCGCCATGATTTTATCCCTTCTTTGTTTGGCCAATCTTTTCTTCTTATCAAACTCGGATTCTTCTGTTGCACTCTTGACCTTCAGGTTCTCATCAAGGAGTAAATTCGGATCATAATTCTGGACTTGTTCACTGAGGTAGGAATCGTACAAATTATTCTTCGATTTCAATGACAGGAAAATGGCTCTAATCTTTGGATGGAATTCAACAAAGTTCTCGTTGGCCAGAAGCTTGTACAAGAGAGAACCAACGCTTTCGTAGAAAAAAGGTTCGTTATGATCAGCTATAAGCTCGGACCAGATGTTATCTGCAAACTTCAAGGTATAAGTGAGCTCTTGGCCTTCGGCGGAGACATGGATGAGATGTAGTGCTAGGTTTAACATTGTCTGGTTCATATCAGGTCCTTCACGGTCAATATACTTTAGTGTGCTTCGAAGGAATTGGGCAAACAGCTTCATTGATGTGATGGCAAACAACCCTTTATAAATTGGGGATTCGATAGGTTTGACGTGTGGTTTGATGTACGTCTCGCTTGGTTTCACTTTCATTTGCTTGGCCATTCGTTCCTTCAAAACTTGTTCTGCCTTTTCTGACTGATTGGTATCATAATGGATATAGTAAGGATCAACCTCGTCATAAAAGGCATCTTTCAACTGGTAATAACCGGCTCTACCATTGGAATTACCAGAGAATGTAGTCATCTCTTTCAAAATGGTTTCAAAATTCTTATCGCCTTGTAGGAAATCAGGAACAGCAGAACAAAGCTTGGCATAAGTGAGCGGCTCGAAGCATAAAACATGGATTATTGATCTCTTAATCTTCAGATCGTTCATCTTCACAGACTCATCAAGGTATCCTGTCTCCGTCAACAAGTGCAAGAGGAATAGCAGAAACTCCGAAACCATCAGATTCATTGAATCCTTGGGGTAATTATCTTGACAGCCAAAATTCTCAGTCAGCCATGAACCCATGCACCATCTATTGATAAATGTCGAGAGTATGAAATTCGGGTCGTACAAGCTCGCAGCCAATTGAAGAAGTTGGAGGTCTCTTTTGTACCCAGTATCACGTAAAAGAGAGCCGGTGTATAAGGACAGTTGAGTCTTCATTCCTTGGCCATTTCTAACCCACATGCCTGTCTTGATTTGAGATAGAAGCACCATGACTCTCAATGGATACTCCACGATGATTTCTCTCGTGTCAAACATGTCGAAATCAAAACTGTCGCTTTCTGGATGGAATGTGGCGTTGTCAACGTTGGAATGTTGGATACTCCAAGAGAGAAAAGCGTGTAGTGGATGTAAGAAACTGACATAATCATCTTGAACTCTAAACAAGGTCAACCTGGTGTCACCATCAATAGTGTTGACCTTTCTCATGTTGAACACTTGCATGTCATTGAGTGGCTTCTTGGTTGAGCCAGATGCACCTAGTTCATAGTGGTGAGAGCCATTGAATAGTCTTTCTGTGATCAATCTAATTATCTGATCGGATCTCTGTTTCGGAATACTTTTGAGGTTTCTGGCAGCCAACTCGCTGAATGTGGATAACACTGTAAACATTGTGAAAAACATACCAAAATCGTTGCTTTCATATTCGACATGTTCGTGTGCTTCTCTCTTGAGAACAGGACGGCCTTGGAACAAGAAAAGAACATCACAGATTTGATTGAAGAAATTGTCAGAAGTGAGCATATCAAGCTCTTCCGATTTGGTTAAGATGCAACAAATATCGAAAAACAATTGGGAGATTTTCTTATTCTTTACACCATAAAACTTCAAAACTGGTAAAGGGGAAACATCACAAGGTCTCACTGCTTGTTCTTGTGTTATAAGTCCATGGCCCACTGCCAAAAGCCTGGTCAAGTCTCCATGTTTGACAATCATCGTAGCGTTGGATTTGCAAGAAAAGATCTGTGCGGTTAGAGAAGACATGCAATTGAATTCGGCATCCTTGTCATGACGAAAGAATAACTCAAGAATGATTGGGTAGATATCGACGTATTGAGCACAGACCACAGATTTGTACTTTTGATTTGAGGGAAGGATCTCATTGAACAAACTGTGAAGGGATGTTCTGATTGATTTCCATAGTCTCATGTCAAGGTAGAGAAGATGTTGGAATCGAGACCCATGAAAGGCTCCTTCATGCTCATCCCAGTAGGCGAAGTTCAAGTTGTACTGACAGTCAGTAGAGAGTGATTCTTCAATTTCCCACAGTTGTGGGGTTGTTTTCCAGTGCTGGATGTTCCTGTGATCAAGATCTCCTGATTTTGCTTTGCTTTGGCGTCTCAAATTTGGAATATTGTTTTTCTGTAAAGCACCAGGATACTGACTGTCATCTTTGGAAAGATATTTGATCCCAGCATCCCAGATTCTGCAGAAAGCCCTGGTCAATATATCTCTGACAATGTTGTAGTTGCCATAGACTTCTCCGACTGATATCTCAGACATCCATTCTAGAATTTCAAGACACATATCCTCTTTGAAGATGTCTCTGGCATTTCTGATCGTACAAGGAAGCCCAGTGGCTTCTAAAATCTTCTTTTTCTCCACAAGGTACTCAAGGCTTTCTGATCTTATGACCTTGGCTCTACCGTTGGTATCCACTTCATCTGCTATCATCTGTGCGAATTCCGGTTCCTTCTCTGAGACCAGTAAGATTCTATCAACTGCCTCTCTGTATTGCTTGGTGTGGTCGTCGTACAACATGAGATAAAAGTTGCGTGATTGTCGATCTGTTCCATTGTATGATTCTTCCTCTAGGGAGGAGTAAAATGTGTCCTTTAGAATACCCTGGGTATCTCTGATAGGGTTGAGACGAGTATGGGAGGTTGATAGTACATCCACCACATAATCCAACGAAGCTTCAAAAGTCCTCAACAAAGCATCCTTGAGTCTTTGCGGCACTTTAAGCTCGTCGACTTGATCGATATCCTTGAGTGCGCAGTTGAAATTGTTGTTCCATGTTTCATCGTTGCCACAATCACAAACACCGCCATTCTCACGATGACAGATCATCAATGAAAAGTCATGGCCTTCATGATGAGCTTCATCAAAACAATTGACACAAATCCCTGCAGCATCATCCTTGCCACATGTTGTGCATTTGTAAATAGGTTCACCTCGTACAAATTTGGCTCCACATGTTCTATTTGGATGGCAAAGATCACGAGCTTTGGTCCTTTGTATATAAACCGAAGGTTTATCAACGTCTGGGTATCTCTCTGGAACAATCACTTGAGGCCAACTTTTAGGTAGGGGAACTTTAACAAAGCCATTATTCCTCTCGATTTCTTTGAAGGAGAACAAGAGAAACTTCATGTATTCACCATCATCTGAAGCTGCAAAGTTCAATAAACGTCGAAGCTCAACTCTTGCTTCCTCACGGTATTCGTAATCGAACTTTGACGGGAGCTGGAGTAGACATTTCTTGAAAAGACTGGTTTTATCTGAGTCTGTTAACGATACCGACATGCTGTTGACGTTCTGTCTGTTTGAAGAATGTCTTGTGTCTCCTCCTGTTGGCAATGTGTGTGGAGTCAAAGAAAGAGGTTGATATTGATTGAATGAGTTAAGGTCAGAGGAAAAAGTCTAGATAGAATTGCGCCAGCTATAGAGAGGGGTTTGTATAAACCGTCTAATATCTATTACAATTAGGAGATTGGTGGATTGCGAGTTGATCAAGATTGGTAAAAGCTTTGTTGAGAGAGGATTCATTGATCTTGTTTTTGACAATGTTTACAAATTCAAGATGACGCGCCACCACCCGCCACCCGCCACAAACTTGGTGGAGACGTCTCTCTCTCTCTAAGATCCAACACTTAACAGTAGTAAATTGGTCTACAAATTAAGAACATATAAAAGGTTTAAACTCATAACGACATAAGATTGAATTTTCTAGATAATGGAACACAAAAAATATATATATAGAGAGAGAGAGAGAGACCGACCACGACAATCTGTACCTGTAACCAAACGACCAGAGCTTGAAACATTGTAACAGAACCAAATTATGAAAGTGGCTTGGGGTAGGAGATATTTTTTTTTAAAAGAACATGACTGTCGAAAAAAAACCAAGACTTAAAAGATAATGCAAAAAAAAAATTAAGAACTAGAAACTAAAAATGGATGTGTGGTGGTGGTGATGGTGTATCTATTTCTTTGGGCCGAATAATGGTTCACCAATGTTCTTACCTCTTAACTTGACACCTAAGGCTCTTTCAATCTTACCCAAAAGTTGTTGGTTTGGTTGGGCTCTACCACCTTCGTAATCGTTAATGACGTTTGGCTTTTCGTTGACCTTGGTGGCCAAATCCTTTTGAGTCATACCCTTATCGAGTCTGGCCTTAGCGATGGCCTTACCAACAGAAGCTTCAACCTTCTTGACAGCAACAACATCATCGGTTCTATCAATCTTGGTCAATCTTTGCCCTTCAGAATCAGTGGATCTGTTGGTAGAACCGTACTTCTTGTCGACGGCTAACACGGAACCAGTTCTTCTGGCAGCGTTGATTTGACCTTGAGTTCTAGCAACTTGGGCTCTTGGGCCACCACCCCCAACACGAGCTTTGGAACCAATGATAGTAACGTTATCCCAGTCAGACATATTTTTTTTTTGTATTATTTGTTGTGTTTTGTGTATGTGTGTATGCAAGATAGAAATTCTAACAATGCGTGCGTGTGTATATATAATTGAAATGAAGTTTACCCAGAGTAGTAGGTGAAGGCTTTAACAAAGTGGCGGGTTTTTCTGGTTTTTTTCCACTATGATCTTTGGAGAGAGAGACTTCAAAACTGGCCGCCGTTTAAAAAAGACGTGTCGATAATTTAAAGTCTCTCGCGCCACAAATCCGACAGAATATTCTAGAACATCCAAGCACCAAAACCCAAGGTACACGTCTTGTCATGGCAGCTCATCTGGATATTGCACGGAACCCTTGGCAGTTGTACTTATCCACCAAAAATTTTCAGGTTTTTGTCAACGTTTAAATTACTACAATTTAGTTATTAATTTATATATTAAAGATAGTAGTATAAAGACTCTTTGTTGTTGTTTTTTTTTGTTGTTTTTTGATCTATTTACCATCATGCCAACCGAATTAGAAGAATTAACCCAATTTTTACACCATCCACAACCTCCAGTGCGTACTGTTGCCATTCAAAACCTTATCGGGTTTTCTCAAGGTCCACAAGCCTCTGTTTTCAAATATGATAACTTCATGCCTGTCAAGGATTTAAAGATCTTGGCTAGAGACAAGGGTCGTGCCATGGTCCAACAGGCCTTGACCATCTTGGTTAACTTGTGTGAAGACTTGGAGATTAGAGACATGATTGCCGAAGACGACTCCTTTTTAAAGCACATTATCAGTATCATCTTGGATTTGGAAAACATCAACTCTGATTTGGCTGCTATTCTTTTGACAAACATTGCTAAGAACAGCAAGATCAGAAGAATCTTTGAATGGGAAGCTCAGCCAGCCAACAAGGAGGTTTTCAAGTCCAATAAGGTTGTTGATTGTTTGTTGGATGTCTTCGTTAAGGGTTACGATAAGCAATTGAACAAGGTTTGTAATTACGACTACTTGTCTTTCTTCTTTGCTGACTTCACAAGATTCTCTGAAATCAGAAAGTACTTCGTCACCAAGCAAGAGTACGACGGTGTTGTTCCAATCTCCAAGATCTTAGCTTTCACTGAGAAGTACGATTCCAGAATCAGAAGAGAAGGTGTTGCTTCTACAATTAAGAATGCTCTTTTCGAAATCACTGCCCATGAAGAATTGATCGACGAAGAATTGGAAGTCAACATTCTCCCATATTTACTTCTTCCTATCGCTACTTCAAAGGATGCTGATCTTGACGAGGAAGAATTGTTCAACTTACCAGATGAATTACAACTATTGCCACCAGACAAGGAAAGAGACCCATCTGCCCCAATCATCTGCAATCACTTGGAATCCATTCTTTTACTATGCTCCACAAAGAAGATCAGAGACCTTTTAAGATCCAAGTCCGTCTATGCCTTGATCAGAGAGCTCCATAAGAATATTAAGAACGACGATGTTGAAGATTTGTGTTCTCGTATTGTCGATGTCTTGATGAGAGATGAAGACACCACTGAACAAATCGAAGAAGTTTTAGAAAAGGATGACGATGAAGAAGGCGAGTTCGACAAGATCCATGAGGCCATCCTCGGTGAAGATGGTATCAAGGAAAAGATGGATGTTGAAGATGAAGAAGATGAAGAAGAAGAAAGTGACAATGATGAAATCATGGAAGTTGTCTAATCTTCCCATTCACTATACCATATAGTTTCTATTGAAATTGGGGGTTTTGTATCAAATTTCGCATTGGGGAGGGCATTTATACATAATTGGGTTATTTAATGAATTGTACAGATTATTACTTTGAAACCAGTGTACTAGAAACAGACTTGATAACATGGTTGAAAAATAGAGGAAATACTGGTAGAGAAATCAATTATTCAAGTTCAAAGAGCTGAAACCTGAGGATAACATATTGGCCTCAGAATTGGCAAATTCTTCCAACTTATGAGAATAACTGGAAGAAACTTGTGGAATTTTATTCTGGCCATAAGAGTTGAATAAATGGTCCTCATGGTTGTTCTCTGAAGAATTTTCTTCTGCAAAGCTTTCATTGTTAAAAGATGGCCATTGATTGTTGTTGAAGAATGAAGGCAAGCCACCAAATGCAGCAGTAGGATTGGAGAAGTTGACGGACTCGGTGTCACCAGCATAAGAAAGAAGACTGATGGCATCAGAATCTGGAACAGAACCTTGGACACTTGGAGCACCAAACTTACCATAATTTGGACGTTTAGGACCGTTGGAGTTGAATCTTGGCGGACGAGCCAATTGAATGGTGGATAATTGTAAACTGTCCAATGGACCTTCAACAAGACAGCCCTTCTCTCTGTAGTGGATAAGCAATTGGTTCCATAGGTGGTTCTTAGACAATGCCTTAGGATTACCTAAAATAACGACACCGTACTTAGCTCTTGTCAAACCAACGTTCAAACGTCTTGGGTCTCTCAAGAAACCGATGTTTTGCTCATCATTAGCTCTAACACAGGAAAGAATAATGAAATCCTTTTCACGGCCTTGGAAGGCATCAACAGAAGCAACTTCGACTTGGTTGTACAGCTCCTTCTCCATGGAACCATTCATCTGCATGTACTGAACAACATAGGCTCTTTGGCCCTCATAAGGGGTGATGACACCGATTTGGTCAGGCTTAACACCATCTCTGAATAATCTAGTGATGATACGCTCACAGTTCATAGCCTCAATACGGTTAAGGAAGGAAGTACCACTGCCAGAAATCTCTTCTCTCCCATAGTTTGCCCAGAACATCATAGGAGTGTCGCTGACTGGCCATGGGAATGTGGACTTCTTGATGGTACGTTGCTCTTTGGTGACACCATTTTGCAAGGAACCTTCGTAGAACATGTTGGAAGAGAACTCAGAAAGACAGGGGTTCATACGGTACTGGACTTCTAATCTGATTGGAATATGACCCAAGACAACTAATCTTTCAAACAAAGATTGCTTCAAACCTGCATCACCGGCCTTCTTGTCCAGGATGACGGGTCCTAACTGTTGATGATCACCAACCAAAACAACTTGTCTGGCCCCACGAACAATTGGAATCAAACATTCAGGTTCCGAGGATTGGGTAGATTCGTCGATCAAAACTGTACCGAAATCCATGTGTTGAATTCTATTGTCACCGGCACCAACACATGTACAACAGACGACATCTGCTTGATTCAAGATATTTCTTTCATTCTTGCGTAGCAATCTGTAGTAAGTCTTTGAATCCTCGAAACTTAATTCACCCAGCTCGGTCTTTAACTTGAATAACTTCTTCAACTCACCCTTGGCAGAAGATGTAACCTTGTTGATCAAAGATAAGTGTTGGACTGAAGACTCGACATCTTCTCTGGACTTGGCAGTTAATCTGACAACGTTCAAGCCCAGTTTCTCTAGCTTTGCTGCCAAGTGATCAACGGCAACGTTAGATGGCGCACAAACCAAGATCCGATCTTTGTTGATTTTGGACAAATGATAGATAATCGTGGCAGAAGTGACTGTCTTACCGGTACCTGGTGGACCTTGGATCAAACTTAATGGTCGTTGCAACACCTTCTTGATAGCTGTGACTTGGGAAACGTTCAATTCGGCAAACCCTGGGATAGAGAACTTGGCTGGTAATTTGATATCAAACTCAACTTCTTCAACCTCGTGCCCTAACAACTTGTGGTAGATATAACCAGAGACACTTTGGTTATCAGTGGCAAACGCCTTCATGGCGTCTTGCATACGTTCGTAAGAAGTACCCTTCCAAACGAACTCAGCTGTAAAATCGGTAGTTAAATGGGTAGGAGGAGCATTTTTTGGATTATAATCACTCAATTCTAAAGTGAATTCTTCTTGGTATTGGTTTGGGGTTCTGATAATGTAACCCTTGGATTCCCAGGCTTCATGGTTGGCACCACTGTAACGTAAGATCATTTCGTCACCAACAGCAACCTTCAGTTCAGAAGATTCGAAGGTTGAGAGAGCGAAAGAAGCTAAATGCTTATGGTTCAAGGCCAAGGCCCATTTGACAGAAATGTGGTTCAAAGCTTGGGACTCCTTCAATTGCTTATCGTAGTCGCTTTCCAATTTGACAAGAGGACCGAATGATCTTTGGTATTCATAAGCATCGTTGTATCTCATTAAGATTGGAACAATTTCATTCTCCTCTTCAGGTTTTTCAACGTCATGGATCGTGGCATCCTTGTTTAGCTTCCATTTGGATTCCAACTTGGAAATTTGGGTGGTGCTGATAGGTCTGGCGTTGATAGTTTCTTCATCGGTAGGAATACTGGCAACCCAGGATAACAATTGGCGCTGTTCGATTAAGGAAGTCCATTCGTTGGTGTCCCATCTACTATCCTTGCTTTGAGCACAAGGTAAACGACACAAGATGACAATGATGTGTTCGTCCTTGGCTGAGACGAACCCCAAAACGAAGACATTCTTGTTACCACAGTTGTAACATTCCAACACGGTGTCCCCAAAGTCACTTTCCGCGTGTAAGGAGACACAGTTGTGTCTGGACAAGACTAGATGGGTAATGATATGGGCACTGGAACCATTCTCACCTTTGCCATTACAGAACCACTTGTTACATGTTTCACACTTAACGACACTGGCTGGGGTATGGATACCACAGTAAGAACAGGCGTGATCTGGTAAGTCAGAATCGATATGATGATGGTCGTGGAGTTGAAGTTCAGCTGCATCGTCTTCAAAATCTTCATATGAGTCTGAGTCGTTGGTGGTCTTGAAACCGCCATCATTGGCATAGTGTTCTAACTCGTTCTCATCAAAGTCAGAATCTGAATTTATGTTATTGGACTGGTCATTGGTAAATAAAATGTTTGGATCCATTTCTATTGCGGGGGGGTTTTTCTTCTGAAAATGGTTCTGTTATTTGAGCTAAGATATTCAATCTAGCTTGAGAGAAAAAATGTTGTAGTTGGTTGTTGCTTTTTTTGGGGTATGAAACCTTGTGGCTATGGTTTTGCACTTGAGATTCAGAATGAAAAAGAAATACCTAGTTGATATTGACAGATGAACAATCAGGCAGCAAACTTTAGGAGGGCTGAAGATTAGTAAATGGCTTGTTATGATTGATAACTTGGATCTGTTGTTGGCGGCAGATTGAAATTATTGTAGTAATCCGAATAAAGAAAAAAAAAGAGAATGAGAAATTTAAAAGTATGGTCTGTTTAAACTTGCAACATTAGTTTGATTGAATTCGATTGATCCTGGCCTGAATAGATATCCTTAGTGAGTAGTAAGAAAATCAAAGGTTAAGGAGTTTTAAGCAAAATCTTTCACCCATCAATTATTTGTTGATTTTTTTTCTGGTATTTGCCTTGAAAGAAGGTCCGACACATCAAACGGGCCAGAATTCTAGACTCTGAAATCCGTGCGCATACCAATCTCTAAATGTGGAAATAATCGCGCACTGTTTAAGATGCTCGCGCTTTTCATAGGTTTCAAAGATCATAAAGTCTGTCCAATAGAGTGTGATAAATCAGTAAAAGATATAGATCCAAACTTCCCTTGGTTTCAAGACGCTACTACTTCTACTTCCAATTTCTTTAAAATGGCTTTCGGTTTATTTGGTTCTTCCACTGGTGGCGCTGCTGCTCCAATCACATCTACTCCTGTTAATCAAACTTCTCAAGTTAAGGAAGAGTTGAAGGCTCAAATCGCTCAAGAATTAGCTGTTGCCAATGCTACTGAATTGGTTAACAAGATCACTTCCAACTGTTTCGAAAAGTGCATGTCTGCTCCTTACAGTTACAAGGACGAAGTAAGTTGAACTACTTTTGATCTATTTCTAGAGATTTAGGATACATCATCCTTGAAAATATTCATTCATCTCCAGATCGATCAGTTATTTCCACTTCTAGTTGAATCAAACTAATCAATACAGATCATGATCAGAGTATTGAATATTTCCCATCTCCTAGACTTTCTCCTCTTCTTTCACCAGTGAATACTAACAGAATATAACAGCCATGTGTGGAAAGATGTCTTGAAAAGTACATGAGAGCTTGGAACTCTGTCTCCAAGATCTACATTCAAAGAATTCAGGATGCTTCTAGATAATTATTCGACTGATAGTTCTAATACTCTTGGTCAGTTTTTTTGATTTAGTCTTTAGATCGATTATTGATATTCTGAGATTGTAAAATCTTACATGAAGGAAGGTAAAATACGATACAGTTGCTGTGTCAGTTGTGAACTTGTATATAAAAAATTGGATTATTACATTATTTATTGAAATTTACAGTTTTTTGACATTGTATGCACCATAAAAGAAAAGTTCACTTCCAATTACCAGATAATCATTACTTAATTCCTAGTGATTGGTTCAATTCTTCCAATGAAATCTTCTTTTTCCTCTGATGTGGTGGTTTGTAACTCTTCTTTGATTGTTTTTCTTGATTAGATGTTGGGTTTAGTAGTTGTGTTGTAGAGTCCTTCTTGGTGTTCTGAGTATTAGGACTTGTTTCACTGATTTCTTTAACAGCTGGGTTTTTATTACTGTGTAAACTAATGCTTGATAGATGTTCTGTCATTGATTCAACATCATTGCTCTTGTCGTTCTTCTTCTTATTATCAGTATTATTAGCTGATTTGTCGATCAGTGGTGGCTTAATCTTTGAGCTGTTAGCTTCATTGTTAGCTTTTAGTAAAGAATTCAAACCACTAAAGCGACTTCTTGGTCTTCTATCACGAGTATTTGGGGCTGAATTTGCATCAGCCTTACAGGTTGTCTCTTTCCTAGGCCTATACCTCTCCACGTCTTCAGTTGGTATGTATCCATCTCTGACTTTCACCACTTTCCTTGTTGACCCATCAGAACGTAGAGACCCTCCTATGACTCTATCACCATTGGAATCTACGTGAATTCCTGAGTTGGTTTTGTGTGTTTCATCCACCATCGTTGTACTGTGTGTTAAATTTGTCCCTGTATAGTGGTGGGTGGTTGCAAGGTCAGTTCGTTAGTTAATGTTCTTTGTTCCCTGTTTTTACCAAATTTTCAACTTTTTCAATAATATCAGTGTTATTTGGATGGTCGATATATCAGTTTAAATGTCAAGATAAATACGTAATAGACACTTTTTAGTTCCTTTTTCTAAGATTACAAATGGATTAATGTACCTTGATTCAAGTAAAACTATACATATAGGTGGTAACAGGGCCAAATTAGATATAGCGGAGTTTACAGGCATCTCCGGTATTTATTTACGTTTGTTTGAAAAATAAGATATACAATATCAACTTGAGATGAAATTGACCATATTCAAGTCCAATTCCAAGAACCATCAGAAAGTATAACTCCAAACCCAACCCCATTAAAGCTATGTCTGATATAACAGAGAATTTAGGACTGGAACCAATATCAATAACAAAGCCATTTGTTGATTTACAAAACGATAAAGACTCTTTTTATCTTCGCTACTACGCAGGTCATATGGGTAGATTTGGTCATGAATTTCTAGGTAAGTGACAAGGTTTCCATTCCTTTATTGGTAGATCACCAAAGATTTCTAACAATTAATAATAACAGAATTTGAAATAAGGCTAAATGATGACGGTACAGAGGGTCACATCAGATATGAGAATAGTACAAACTATAGAAGTGAAGACACTATAAAGAAGGAGTTCTTTGTTAGCACCAGTGTCGTCAGGGAAATAAAGAAGATAGTGGCAGAAAGTGAAATAATGAGGTATGAATAGGAAATATTGATAATTGAAGTGACATGAGCTTATACTAACCATTGAAAAAACAGAGAGACTGATAATAAATGGCCAGTCAAGAATCGTGATGGTAAACAACAATTAGACATTAGATCTGGTAGACAAAAAGTTACCTTTGAAGTAAGTCCAAATGACATTATAATATTATTTGGTATCCTAAGTATCATCAAGTTACTAACTCATTTAATGAACAGACGTGCAAAATTGGATCTTTAACAGATGTCAAAAAATCAGATGATCCTGATGGGATGAGAGTGTTTTACTTTGTCGTTCAAGACTTGAAAGCTCTGATCTTCTCGTTGATCTCTTTACATTTCAAGATCAAGCCTATATAATTACCTTTGGTTCATATTATTATATTTGATTTTGTATGAACTGGACTGGTCTATTCTAATTAATTTTAAAGGATATGTGGTTACTACATTGTGTCAGACCTCTGGGAAATTCGGAGGGGGGTTTTATATCTATACTATTAATTAAGATTTAATAAACGGATACGAAACAACTACCATTTGGAATAATTGCCATAGCAAAGTCAATAGTAACAGGAAAAAAATATGATGTTGCCCTATGATTTCTTCAAAACAAGGAAACCATCTTGATTCTTCAGAACCTTTTTCACCAAAGTTTTGATCAGTCCCTTGTTATCAGGATGAGCATTCAGTTTGAATTTCAGTTTATGAATCAACTGTTTGGCTGTTGTTTTCTCAGCGGTGACGATATCGATTAAATCTTGTTCTGTTAACAAGTTAGGGTCAACACGAGCAGCTGCACCACCTTCTTCGATTTGAATAAAGGATGGGAGATCATCGTTAACAGGTTCTTCAACTGGTTGCTCGGATTTAACCCTCTTAGCTTCAGGTGCTTCCTCTGATGGCTCTTCGATCCGACGCTTCTTTAGCTTTGGGTTCCAAACACCAGCAGGGAAGTTTTTCAAAACAGCTGGCAATGCCTTCAAAACGATATAACCTTGATTATAAGACTTGACCTTGATCTTTGAGATCGATGGTGATTGATTTCTGCTGCCGTTGACAGGTAAGTTCGGTTTCTTTTCGTCCTCTTCTTCCTTCTTGATGTACTCTTCTTCTTCGTCTTCATCTTCATCGATTTCCAAATCACCAGCTGAGAGATAAGGATTTTCCTGATCATCGTCAGATTCGTAAAGATCGTCTGCCGTGGAATGCAGTAAGGCCTTTCTAATCTTCTTACCGGATTTATCAACCTTTCTTTCACCAAATAAGTCTTCTTCTTCGGCATCGTCCAACAATTCATACTCACGTAGACCCATTGCATTGGCTTGTCTCTGTTCTCTTTTTATTTTTCTTTCACTGTCCTTGACGTCTTGTTCTTCACCATCAACGATTGGATTCTCTTCGTCGTCTGCGAAATCTTCCTCGAAATCCAAATCATCGTTGTCTGAATCTCTTTCACCTCTGTCACCTTCTTGAGTGCCAACAACAGTCTTCAACTTTCTCTGTGTACGCTCATATCTTGTAAGCTTCTGTTCTCTGTCATCAAGATGCTTCATGAACCATCTAGGAGCATTGTTGTTCCTGGACATTCTCTTCTCAGCTTCAGCCAATGTCAAAGTGTTGTATTTGTTTCTTGGTGTGAATCTGTAGACTTTGTCAGCTGGAAGAAGCTTGAAGTTACCATCATCGCCTAGAACAAGCAAAGCACACTGATCAGTGTTACCTGCTTCATAACTACCAACCCAAGTATTCTTACCATCATAATCTTCCATGACCCAAGGGTAATATTCTTCATATCTTAACTTCTTTGCATTTTCATCCAGAGCACGTAACTGTCTGGTCTTCTTAGGTTTCTGTGGATTCAGATTCTTTCTAGCACCACCATCTGGAGCAATATGCTGTTGTTGTTTCTCCTTCTTCTCTAAAAGTTTCTGTTCTTCAGTTTTGACAGGTTCTGGAGCAACAGTTGGATCCTGAGAGATATCCAACTTCTTTAGAGATGGATCCATATTCTTCTCTCTTTCAGCCTTGGCCGCTAATCTCTTCTCACGTTGGGCTGTCTCTAAGGCAACCAACTCTGCATACTCCTTCTGACGTTGTTCGATTTCAGCACGGGTCAATTGGTATTGTAAGTTCTTGGTCTCTTTACGATGCAATCTGATGGGTTGAGAGAACTCTTTTGGAACAATATTATGCTTTGATTGAAACTTCAGGACATGAGTTCTGATATCTTGAATCTCTTCAGCAGTACATGCATTCAAATCATACTCTTTCCAGTCTTCTGGTTGAACGGCAGGGATTGCTCTTTGATTCTCGTTCTTGACTCTTGGGATTTGTCTTGCTTGATGTTGTTCTCTTTTGACTTCCCTCTTGATGAATGGCGATGGACTAGCTCGCAATGGATTAGCGATCTTCTTTCTCTGAGACACTTTGGAGGACGTGAACATTTTAATGGGAACACGGGATTAGAGGGGTGGGTAAGAGTGGTTGATTAAGGATGGGTCTTCAAATGTATAAACTTTAGAATTAATAACGTCTAGTGTTTTGTTATTTTAAACATTAACCGCGCCGCTATTTCAACTTTTCAAACAGCTTCAAACTTGGAAACTCTAAGATATATTACATAATCAAAAGGAAGAGAGTGGATTATATAAGCTGAGACCCTAATTTTTTTCAAGTGCCGAGGGCCGAGACCCTGGTTCGGAAATAAGTCCACTTTGGGAATGTTTTTTATCAATGGTGTCGATTTTATCTAATCATAATATTCTGAAAACGTTTAAAACATGGGAAATCTGATATTCTAAACAAGTAATTATATACTTTAAAAACATGTTGGCACGTCTTTCTCTTTTAGATCATCTTGATCTTTGTGGTACTAATTGCTGGTTTTTGAATGAAACCACTTTTGTCAACATAGTTATTACTCTTTAAGACCAAGTGTCCAACTATCGAACAAACAAATATGACAGAATCACAATCTAAACCCAAAGAATCGTTCAGAGAGCAAATGAGAGGATTCCCATGGTCTCAAATAGGAATCATAGCCTTCGTAAGATTCGCCGAACCCATTGCCTTCACCTCTTTGTTTCCATATGTTTTCTTCATGGTTAAGGATTTTCATATTGCTCCTACTGATGCTGAGATCTCCACATATGCTGGTTATCTCTCAAGTACTTTTGCCTTTTGTCAATTCCTCACTTCTTATCACTGGGGTCGTTTTGCCGATAGGTACGGTAGGAAACCTGCTTTGATTATAGGGTTGGTGGGCACGATGATATCACTTGTTTTATTTGGTTTCTCTAGAAACTATTGGGAAGCTTTGATTGCAAGATCAATCATGGGATTGTTGAATGGGAATGTCGCCATAGCCAGAACCATGATTGGCGAAGTGACACCACAGAGGAAACACCAAGCTCTAGCTTTCTCCACCATGCCATTATTCTTTCAGATCGGTGGCGTTCTTGGGCCTATGATTGGAGGGTCTTTGTCTGGTAGCGAGACCAGTATTGAGTTTTTGAAACCAATGGTCAAGGCTTTCCCTTACGCCTTACCTAATATTATCATTGCTATTTTGGTCATCATCAGTACAATTATGGCCATTTTTTTCTTAGAAGAATCTCATTGGAAATTGAAGTACAGAAGGGATTATTTTGTGGAGGTTGGAGATCTCTTTAAAGTGTACGTTTTTGGAAGCAATGCAAGTGTTCGACCATGGAATATAAGTAAGACTACTGAGTTTGTCGCTACAGATAATACTGAAATAACACCCTTGATTGATGACCAACACACCAGTACTCCAAACTATACTGGTGTTGAAGACGACGAAGAATCATCAATAGTCTCAACAAACTCATCTGCTTCTTCAGAAATAGTCATTCTTACAAGACGACAATCAGAATCATTAGTCAGGACGTACTCTCAATTGACACAAGAAGAACTTGAAGAACAAACTTCCATTAGAGATCTTTTGCCACCGCATATTTTCTATGCCATCGTCTGCAACTTTATCATGGCTTTGCATGCTACTGTTAACAACGAATTTCTTCCTATTTTCTTGGCCCATGATATTTCAAGAGACTCTGTTACCGGTAAGTTAAATTCTCATTTCCCATTCGACTTGAAAGGAGGTTTAAACTTTACTGCGCAAGACACCGGCCGTATCCTTTCTTTGACAGGTGCATTGGGTATCGTTGCGGTATTAGTGGTCTTCCCTTACATCAATAGAAATTATGAATCTCTCCCAATCTACAAAACAATGGTTTCAATATTTCCACTCTCATATTCTTTGACACCTTTCCTGGTTTTCGCAGGTAATTCCAAACCATTGGCAATGTGTCTTGCATATGTGTTGACATGTACTAGAAGTATAGCCACATCTTTGGCAAACCCTCAAATAACCATGATTGTTCACACTTCTTCACCGGCGAAGCATAGAGGCACCATTAACGGGGCAGTAATCAGTGTCAACTCTTTGGCTAGGTCGCTTGGACCTTTGATATGGGGTTATCTCTTTTCTTGGGGTGAGCTTTGGGGGAAGGGTTGGTTAGGTTGGTGGACATTGTCATTGGTCACACTCATCAGTGTCTATCAGAGTAAGTATCTAAGAGAAACCGATGAGGACTCAGATGAAAATGAAACTGCTGTCAGATCATAAGTCAGGTGATGATGAATTATATAATTTGATATGTCGATGCAATATAAATATTTTAGAAGATTATTCTGATGCAAATTTAATTAGTCTTAAAATTTTATTCATTCATATAATTTCCAACGTCTACTATAGTGAGCTATAAACAAACCTGTGTACCATTTTAAATGACTCAAAAGAGCAATCTTGAAATTAATGAATGCTTGTCTTGGAGTTTGAAAAGCAGCACTTCAAGAGTTGAGGGTATCTCATTTGAGTTCGATGTGTGAATGTGTGTATAGTACTGAAGTTTGATACTTTAGAATCACGTGATAGTCTGCCAAAGTTTTACGTGGTTTTGTGGTTTTGTGTCAATCTTAAATCCAAAATACTCATATAATATACAATTATAGGATCGTTTTTGGTGGCAAATTAACCTTCTTGAACAAGAAATTGATAGAGGTAATTCTATCTAAATCTATGATACTCATGAAAATGATTTCTCCACAATATTTGGTATAGTTTCAATGGATATCCAAGCTGTTCTACAGGTAGCTAGCTGTATTGTGAAATTATCATATCATCATACGTTTATAATTATCCTGTCCTTAATTGCTATTATATCCCACCTATAACTTCAATTATCCTTGTAAACTTTAGAGCCATCATATCTATATGTTTCATTATTGGTTTTTGCTGTACATAAACTTACACTTTTGATAATTCCATTATTTACATTGCTGATAATCTGCTTATAAGTGGCAAACACATTCCCCCTTAGTCAATTATTGTTTTTGTGACAATTTCCAAGAATCAAACTTGAAAAAAACAAGATCCAAAACCCTTCAAACTTTTATAATATGCCCTTTCAGTGCACATACTGTTCTTTCACATCCACCAATCATCCAGCCGTCATCGATCACATCATAGGTGGTACAAGTAGACACAAAAGGTTCATTGTGACACCACGAAATGTTGTTCTATGCTGTAAGATATGCAGAAAAGTATCAGAGCTTGATGAGTTAGCTATTGTACAAACAGTGGAAGAAGCTCAAGACTATTTTGGATCTCGACTAAATCTTATCTGCCGTAGCTGCTTTCCAGCGAACTTTAGGGCCTCAGATAACTTTAATATTATTGATATTAACCAAGATGGATTCTTGCCAACTCTAACAAACCTTCTTTCTAACTCCAAAGACTCTGATTTGTTCATTATTCCAGAGGATGAAGAAGAAGAACTTGAAAACCCTATTGGTCTTCAATCTGAAGATGAAGAAGACCACAAAAGTGACGGCTACTCAGAGACTAGTGAGGAGGAAAGCAGTGAAGATTATGAAGATGACAGTGAAGCCGATAGTGATGATGATGATGATGATGATGATGATGACATCCATGACAGTGATGATGAAGAAAATGATCAGGCAGCCGAAATTAAACGATACAAATCTAAAGTTATAACATTGAATTATTTCTCTATAGAGACAGACAATGAATCATTGCTTCTGTTGTCAAAGTACGAACGTTGCCCCTTTGGTATTTTCCTCTAAAGACAGTTACTTCAGCAACTTGTGTGGATACTTGCTACTTGAACAACAGAGTAACAATATTCAATTTCTAAAATCTTCATGTTTCAGATTTACTTTTAATATTTTATGCTTTCTTTATAAATTTAATAATAGACCGACCACGTGATGTCTTTATCTGATCACGTGCACAGGTACAAATCGTAACACTATGCGATGGGGCGGTTCCATCAACAAACATCAAACACCTAAATACCAATGTAACTCTAACAGATCTATCTGGACTTTTCAAAGACTACAATATCACATACAAACGCACACAAGTACCAAATAAATCAGAAGTCAGCTGGTCTGATTTTTTATTTCTCATAATTACAAATTGTACTCATTACCCAATAATCCAATCTTAGAACAAACAAAACACACATTCCCTTTATCAACATACAAACAGCAAACATCCAACCTCAAATGGCTATTGAAGAAAGATCATTAGAACAAGATTCTTCTAAGCGTATTCTAACTGCAGAGAGTCCAACAATAGATAGCAATGAGGTGATAAGCCCATCTTCAGAACCACAAGCTGGTGACAGTATACTTCGATACTTTGGATACACAGTCATAACATTGATGATTCTTAACTTAATATTCCGATTCTTCAAGTACGTGATACTAATAACACTAATCATGATAGCATTTATAATATTTCCACTGTTGACTATATCATCACCATTCAAGACCAGCCAACATCGTCATAAGATTCGGGATAGGTTCACAAGATTTAAATTCTCCAAAACGGAACAAATTTGGCAAGCTCAACGTAAGGAAATTCAAGAAGATCAAATCTTTATTCCCAGTGGAGAAGAGATACCTTCTGTGGCTCCGTTTATCGATTACTTGATTCGTGATTTTGTAAACTCTTGGTTCGTCAAGATCTCTCCTGGTTTAAGTGATAGACGATTTGGGTTTGAGATTAAGAAGGTTTTGAATTTGATGGTTGGTACGATTATGATACGGTTTGAGAGGTTGGGGAAGGCCAACAAAAGGAGACATGGAAATATGGAGAATCTCAAAGTTGAAGATTATGATGATGATAATGATGAAGACGATGAAGAACAAGGTGGAGCTATGGAAGATCAGTCTCAGAAAAACGATGCTGTTGCCAAGATCTTAGTTTTGGATCTCATTCCTTTGATAACCAAACATTTCTCCAATTTTGTCATCGCTCAAGATCTGGTTAGTGGTGATAAGAAGACCAGTGGATCTTCAGCAGAATTAGATTTCAAGATAATGAAAGAGTACGCTGCCAATAGGAAACTCCATGCTTTCAATACGGGTTCTTTGAAAACATCGAGTCGATTATCATCAAGTGGTGCTGCGAATGAGAATGAATTGGCAACTTCCATGAATTCACAACATAGAAAATTCGCAAGGGATCGATTTTCCAAGGTTTTGAAAATGATATTGCCTGAATCAGAGTCTTCTTCTTACTTAGTCAGCGTATTGTTGAGAGAACTTGTGACGAATATTGTCCTTGTTCCAATGATAGTCAAACTCAGTGATGCCGATTTCTGGAACCAAACCATTGTCCAATTGGCAGGGTCTGTTCTTATGGATAGAGCACAGGTCCGTGAGTTGCGTCAGGTCATTGATCAACAGTATGATATCAACGATGACGGGAAGAATAAGAAGAACAGAAGGACCAAGACGACCAAAGAAGCCAACGATGAATTGGTGAGCATGAAAGTGACTCCAATGATGAAACAAGCCCAATTTGAGAAACTCATCAAGGGAATTGAGATCTGTGATTCCTTATCTGTGTTGAAGCTGCTAAAGTATACTATTTCTGTTCAAATCAGTCGGATCCTCAAAACTGAGGATGGTTCAACCAATAGAGAGAAGTTCCTGAAATACAAACGTCGTCTCGAAATCTGCAAGACTATCATAGATACGAGAATAGTAACACTGACAAGCACCACTTCTTCTTCTTCTTCTTCTTCTTCTTCTAATACCGCAGCCGCAGCCCACGAAGCATACTCCACCAGCTCTAAGAGGACGTCCAGGATGTTTGCCAACCCGGACTTAGACGCCTTCATCAACAATCTTACGCTTCCACAGATCCTTAATAATCCAACTTCCTTATCATACTTCATGGAGTTCATGGAAAGAAGACAACGTGAGGCATTGTTGCAGTATTGGATCACTGTTAATGGCATCAAGGACCCCTTAGAAGACCCGTATACTTTGGAGGAGTACGATGGTTTCACTAGTGAGGATAGTGAGGACATTGTTGATGTTTATGAACGGTTCTTTGACTCAAAGCATGAGGGAATTTTAAAGATCTCAGACGAGTTGAAATCAGACGTGTTTTCGTTCGTGGAATTTATCAGGAGAAATGATACTTCTTCAGCTACTGCTGCTGCTGCTTCCTCCTCTTCGTATTACTACACTAGAGCCAGAAGGGCAATATTGTTACTACAGGCAGAGATCCAACGCCGTATGACTGAACGTGATTTAGGAGAGTTTAAGAATTATTCCTTATTTTTGAAATTGTTGGAGTCTGAGACTTTTGAACAGTCTTTGGTTTGGGATGTTCAACAGGCTAATAACTCTGGGTCTGAGTCTCAGGCTAATATCTCAAACAAGATTGAGACCGCTATCACGGATATTCTTATGAAGGCTTCATCTGAAGGGGAGAATATATCGGGTCCAGTTTATTCGAAGACTCCCAAAGATGGGGATTTTATCTCTAGAAAGGTGTTGAAAAGCCCCGTAAAGAGTGGTGTTGATTCTGACGGTACTAACAAGGATAATTCTGAGAAAGCCCCAGAGAGAGAAATAAGAACAAGGTCTCATCTAAGAAGATCGGAGATTTTCGGAGACGAAGACTCCGATCTTAACTCCTCAAATCAACCAAAGCCATTGTTTTCTCGTCGGTCTTTGCTTTTTGGAGAGGAACAGGACGAAGAAGAAGCAGAGGAAGAAGAAGAAGAAGAATCTCACGACAGTTCATCAACAAGAAGTTCTTCGTCCGAGAACGAACACATAGACCTTATCACTGCCGAAGATCTCAATGACTACATAGCCACGCTAACAAATGATATCGAACGACTAACACAGCAGAGTTCTCTTCTAGACCCGCTAATCCTCAAAGCCGAATTGACGAACAATACAACACAATTGCATCTTTTGAAGAAATCCAAATCCTCATATCAACGAGAGATCGAGATTAAGGACCTACAGAAACAACAGCTGATTATTCAGAACAATGAAAATTCTCTCTTTGGGCAGACCGAGATTGCTATCAATTCATACGTCACTGCTAACGATGGCGATTATATTGTCTATGTCATCGATGTTCATAAGGGTGACAAGTCCTGGATGATCGGAAGACGGTTCAGCCAATTCTATCAGTTGAACGATGTGCTAAAGAAGAGGTATCCGGATTTGATCAACGGTGTGAGTTTCCCACGAAAGAAACTGAACTATTTGATTTTGAATTACAAACAGAGACAATTGATTGAGGAAAGAAGGGGCCAATTGGAGTCTTATTTGAGAAAAATGTTACGTATGCCTGGGATTTGCCAAGATGGCGAGTTTAGACGATTCTTGACTTTGGATGATTACAAGCCACCTGTTGTTTCCTTGTCTGACTCGGGTAATTTGCTTTCGAATTCTATCTCCAGCTTGAACTTCACCAATTCCTCCAACGAACATCTACCAAACAATGCAACTGGCATCTCCACTACTACTTCGTCCTCTTTGACAAAACCTTCTTCAGGAACTGAGAATGCTGATCCATCCATCTTTAATATCCATCAAGTCTTGGAGATGAGAAACGAAGTGGATTCCTGCAACAGGATAACAAACAAACAGCACAGATTTGAGACCAATCAAACATCAATGAATCAAATCAAGAAACCCCACACTTCTTCCTCTTCCTCTAATGGCTCATT
>JAKUBK010000034.1:0-61639 GCA_030566875.1 Waltiozyma chaumierensis | reverse complement strand
AAAATGAAAAAGAATAACGACGTCTGCAGGGTTCGAACCTGCGCGGGAAATCCCAAAAGATAGCTTAAATATTTAGTTCAAGTCTTTCGCCTTAACCACTCGGCCAAAACGCCATTTCTTTACACAAATTTAAAACAAACATTAGGGATGTACATTTAGAAAGATCTAACAAAAAATGAAGATGGTTATCGAATTAATCTACAGGATTTCGACTGCAAATGAATTTTGAAAACATAGTTGATATCCTTTGCTATTTAGCTCTTTTATGAATGTTATGGGGTTGGCAATAACTGAGATTTCAAAAATTTCGCCAAGAGGTAGGAAACGCTGAGTATATTTAAAAAATATTTTATATTGTGTGTTGAACCCTCTCCTGGTCTGGTGTTGTGATATGACATCGCTCTTGTGTATTCGTCTATGTATGCCTTGTGTGCCTCGTGTACTATGTCCTCTGTGTCTATGTGTGTGTTTATACTCTCTTCTTCTACTCTCACTCTCCTTCTCTATACTATACTAGTCTACCGTGTATGTTGGAATGTATTGGGATGAAGAGTTTTCACCCTGAATGTTGTTGGGATATTCTTGCTTACTACTCTCGCACGTGACGTCCTGTTAGGGCGCACGCACATATTGGATTTATGACGTTGATGATTGGTTTTATAGAAGTTATCAGTTAATCATGTTTTTTTTATTTTTTTTTTGTATATCTGAGCTTTTATCCCAATTCTTTCCAAAACAGATCTTTCAAGTCTTGATTGACACTTGACTACACAGCTTAGCATTTTTATTAAATATTGACAGATCACGTGTTACTGTCACTGTCAATGTTTTTCGGGTTAACTCATTCGTAAACGACTAAACGACCAAGTCTACGATCTGCTCGTTTAAGCTCGTACGATTGACTACATATGTCAAATTTCAATCACGACGCGTACCAAGTTCCAACTTAATCGGCCAAGCTCCAATATATACACCTTATAAAATCAAAACCAAGGAGAATTTCGTATACCGTATAGAATCTAAACACAATTTTTTTAAAGGAGAAACGATTGTACTGTTTAAATTAGTTCTGATAATTAATATGTGAACACTGATCAATTATTATATGAATAACGCTGAATCATTTGTAATTGAAATCTCAAGAATTTGTCCCTATCTCACTTAGACAAATGGATAATTTGAATTCTTTGTAGGTGACTAAATTGTGAATATGTCCGGTGCTATAAAACTAAATAAAATTGAATTTATAGTCTAGGTTAGGCCAATATTTCACTAACATATACGAATATGGCAAATTGAGTCCCCGAGACTCAGGAGGAATAGCTTGTAACAGATTGGATTTCTTTAGTGCGACAAATTACAGAATTATGGGAACGCTTTATTAGTTTGTTTCTCACAGCTATATTACGTCTGTACTTTATGCAACGGGAGATCAGATATTTTTGTTAGATTAACGCACAATGTCTGTTTTATGGTACATCAACTGGGGGTAGTGTACATGCCCTCAATGGCTCGATTGGATTCAATCATTAGATTAAGTTCAAAGTTCCAACTCACATGACAAATATATAGCCTTAGAGAAAGAAAAGAAATACCGTATGCAGATTTATATTATCATATCTTTAAAGAATGTATTAAGTTTTGATTCATTTATATTAAATAATTATTCCTGAGAACACCCCAAACAATATTCAATCGATCTTAGGACCACGCATTTTAAATATAAATATGTATCTGGATTCTGGTCGGATTAAAAATATATTTGCACGTGGCCCAACCAATGCTGTGAACACAGCCGCAGAGAGATGCATACGATCAATTGTCAGGCCATTTGTGGATAAACACTGATCATCAGGAAACCGGTAGTGCAGGGCTTTCAGATGATTTCAATCCGTGTAGCTCCTTAATTCCAACCACTGATGGATTCGTTGGTGTAAGATGTTGCTTGTGGTAATGTTCAGAGCTCGTTTACTCCTAAACGAGCGATGATATAAATACAAAGTTAGATCCTTTTGTTCCTTTATCAAATAGATCACATAGACCAACTTCCTTCCTTCTCCATTATCACCTCACACATCCACTTTCTCTCATTTAAGAATCCTTCAACGGTCTTCACATATATTATTCACTATATTCAACAATGATATCTGAAGTGTTTGCCAACTCCACACTTGTGCTTCCAAAAGCTGCCACATACTTTGAAGCTGTCAGCACAGTTCAATTAAACTCTCCACATTTGACCTTCTTAGAAACCTACTGGGCCGCTTGGTACCACTACATGCAAAATGATGTTTTAGCCACTGGTTTAATGTTCTTCTGTCTCCATGAATTGATGTACTTTGGTAGATGTTTGCCATGGTACATCATTGAATGTATTCCATATTTCAACCAATGGAAGATTCAACCAACCAAGATTGCCTCTAACAAGGAACAATGGGAATGTATCAAGTACGTCTTCATCCACCATTTCTTAGTTGAAGCCATTCCAATCTGGGGGTTCCATCCATTATGTCAAAAGTTAGGTATTTCCGTCTCTGTTCCATTTCCAGAATGGACTACCTCCTTATGGCAAATCGCTTTATTCTCTGTTTTGGAAGACACATGGCATTACTGGTTCCATAGATTATTCCACTATGGTCCTTTCTACAAGTACATCCACAAGCAACACCACCGTTACGCTGCTCCATTTGGTTTCTCTGCTGAGTATGCCCACCCAGTCGAAACTATGGCTCTAGGTATGGGTACTGTTGGTTTCCCAATCCTTTTTGTCTACTTAACTGGTAACTTACATTTGTTCACCTTATGTATCTGGATCACTTTAAGATTATTCCAAGCCGTTGATTCCCACTCTGGTTACGAATTCCCATGGTCTTTACATCACTTTGTTCCATTCTGGGCCGGTGCCGAACATCACGATTTACATCATCACTACTTCATTGGTAATTACGCTTCCTCTTACAGATGGTGGGATTTCACCTTAGACACTGAAGCTGGTCCAGAAGCCAAGGCTGAAAGAGAAGAAAGAATGAGATTAAAGGCTGAAAGAAACGCTAAGAAGGCTAACTAAGACTTATGATGAACTACATTCACTGTACATTAGATATGAACTTATGAAACTAACGGTTATTTTTTAAAAAAATAGCCATTCTATGAATATTTTTTTGTTTAACTTGCTATTTCTATATATATGCTTTCAAAATATATCTCATTATGATCAAATTAAAACTAATTAGATTTCCTGTAGATGTTAAAATCAACTTTGTAGGCCCAGCGTCAACTTGAGTAACATTTAAAGTCTTTTAAGTTAAAGGAAACTAATTGTGCAAAAAACTAATACATTTTCCTGCCAAAATGTTTGCCCAATGTTTTTAAGTGCAAATATTGAAAATTTCAAAATCTGTTGGGCCTCTGATTCATGACTAAGCACAATTTTGAACATCATGAACATCACAATGTATATTATTCTCTCTACGATATCTATACAAGACATACTCACGTTCAGCTCGGTTTCCTAGCCTACTTTAACTCATTTCATCTTATCGCATATAACAGAACCAGAATGTACAATCGGAACTTATTGCTGCTTTCCGGCACCAGTAGCAGCAGGTTGCTATTCAATGGGCTTAAACCTTTAGTTGGTTCAAGTTCAAGGCTCTTACTAAATCACAACCCCAAGTTCTCAGCTAACATCAATGTCACGATAAATATCAGAGGGCTTCTCTCTAGAAGAGTTGGTTTCACATCCAAAAATATCAGTATATGCTGTCAACAGTTTCGTCATTTCTCCCAACAACTCAAACCTCTGCAAAACTCTACAAAGAAGGAGACAAATACTTCAACCCCAGATCCAACAACAGAGGATAGCAAAGACTCAAAGATCCAACTACCTCTCACTATCCGTGAGAACATTTACACGATTCCAAATATACTTACCTTCACCAGATTAGGCACTGCGCCTTTAATCGGTTACTTGATCACTCAATCAAACCCAACATTGACGTTATCGGTCTTCGCATACTCATGTATAACTGATTTCCTTGATGGTTACATTGCCAGAAAGTATAAGATGGGGTCTGTCTTAGGTTCAGTGATTGATCCAATGGCGGATAAGTTACTGATGGTGATCAGTACCGTGGCTTTAAGTATATCTGGTGGTATGCCATTGTACTTGGCATCCGGTATCCTTGGACGTGATATCATGCTTGCCTGTATGGCTTTCTATATTCGTTATATCAGTTTGCCTTTGCCTAAGACTTTTAGGAGATACTGGGACTTCTCGATACCGAGTGTCGAAGTGCATCCTACTATGATATCTAAGGTGAATACTGTCTTGCAAATGTTCTATATTGGTGCTTGTATCGTTAATCCTGTTCTTCTTGGCTATGTTTCTGCTGATGCTGGCTTATTGATCGAGAATGGTATGGGTTGGTTTGGCTTATTGGTGTTCTCTACGACTGTTTGGAGTGGTGCCAGTTATGTCTTTGGTGCCAATAAGTTCAAGATCCTGAAGAATGGTAAGAAATAGATCGGCGTATCTAGACTCTAAATTGTAAATATGCTATATTCTGAGACTTTACTGTCTATAACTCTGTGTAATGTCATTCAAATACATATGAATTCAATTATTTAATATACAAACGTCACACACCATTAAAATCTATAACTAACTACGATCGTTTTTAAGCTTTTATCCCTGTTCTTTTCTTCGTTTTTTTTTGGTTGATTATCTGGCGATAGCAATATCGTCAATTCTCAAAATCGACTTGACAGTTTCAGCAGCTAAGGTGATAGCACTAGTAGAGACCAAGACTGGTTGTAAGACATGTTCAGAGAAGGTGTTATCACTGGCACCAGAACGACGAGCAGAGATACCAGCGTACTTTTCACCGTTCTCATGCTTGTTTCTTAATTCTGTGACAACATTGATAGAGTTCATACCAGCATTTTCAGCCAAAGTGGTTGGAATGACTTCTAAAGCTTCGGAGAATTCCTTCCAGATGAAAGATTCAGTACCAGATAAAGCTCTGGATTCCTTTAACAATTGTCTAGAAACTTCGATTTCTGGAGCACCACCACCAGCGATCAATGCACGTTGTTTCACAAGACAACGGATAACACAAAGAGCATCATGAATGGATCTTTCAGTTTCTTCTAAGATTAAATCGTTGGCGCCACGACAAACGACAGAGACAGTAGGTTGAGTGGAGGTCTTGACACCTGTGATTTTGACAATCTTGGAACCAGAAGATTCCAATTCTTCAATGAGATCGGCTGAACCTAAACGGTCTTCTGTGAACAAATCGATGTCGGAGATTGGCTTACAACCAAGAGATTTGGATAAGAATTCAATTTCTTCTCTTTCAATGTCCTTGATAACCATGATACCCAACTTGGATAGGAAATGCAAGGACAGATCATTCACAGCGTCTCTAAGGATGGATTTCTGGATCAAAAGAACATTACACTTGGCCTTCTTGATCTTCTTACAGATGTTCAATAGGTATGCTCTTTCTTCTTTCAAAATCTTGTCCATTTGTCTGTAATCGTTAACAACAACGTTGTTTTCCATATCTGGCTTTGGTGGGGATAGTTGGAATTGGATCAAACCAATACGAGCCTTTTCGACTCTGGTTGGACCACCAGCAGACTTGATGACGTTTTGAGTTAAAACAACACCGTCAACTAATTCAGTGTCGTCGATAGTGCCACCAACCTTCTTGATCAACTTGATATCGTTTAGGTCAACATTGGAGTCTTCTTCTTTAACAATCTTCAAGACACAGTCGACTGACAATGGGGCTAATAAATGGGAGTGTTGGCCAACAATCTTAGAGGATAAAGAGGTGGAAGCGGCACGGATCAAGGCATCACGATCAGACAATTCAATCTTTGTACTCATGTCTAACAAGATCTCCACGGATCTGGCAGCAGCTCTTTGGAAAGATTCAGCAATGATAGTTGGGTGGATCCCCTTGTTTAGCAACTTTTCAGCAGCACCCAAAAGAGCACCAGTTAAGATAACAACGGAAGTAGTCCCGTCACCAGCTTCAACATCCTGAGCACCAGAGACATCAACTAACATCTTGGCGGCTGGATGCAAAACAGCCATATGTTTAAGGATAGTGTGACCATCATTAGAAATGATGATTTGGCCAGTGCCTGTCTTGATCATCTTATCCATACCCTTTGGACCTAAAGAGGTTCTAATGGCATCAGCCACAGCACGGGCAGCTAAGATATTGGATTTACGCACTTCTTGTGGTTTATCCTTGTTCTTGAATGTGGCATTGGATGGAGCGATGACACCTGCTTTAGACATTTCGGAGGTATGTATATGAAATAGGTATTTGTAAGATGGGCGTGGTGAAAGCGGTGAAGAATTGAACCAAGTCTAAGATTCGTTGGACTGCTCTTTTTAATCTGGTGGCGTCTTTTGACTTTGATATTTGTTGTTGATGTACTTTGTGGATTTTTTTCCATCGCACAGTGAAAAGACGCGAAAAATCGTGGCGGGCTTATGTAAGAAAGGTAAATATTGCTTATGTCATCGGAAATTATATATTCCTTGCACAATTCAAATTAATTTGTCAGAAGGTTTTATAAACTTGAGGCGATGAGTTGCAGTACTTGACTAACAAGCCACATATCAATTTACCTATAAGATACCTCTGAAAAATGACAACAGGAGATCTCGAGCAACATCAAGACCATGCTGTGTTCCAACATATTCCAGTGACACGCCAACAAGTGCTCAACTGTTCCTTTTCATCATGGTATGACAAGTATAGACCACATGTTCCTAAATCCAAGGTTATCAGACCATTACCCACATCCTTTGTTGAATATTTGACCAGCGACGGTATTGTTTTGCCTCAAGAACATCAGTTGGACGATAATGTTGAATGGAGCGATGTCGAAGAAGAGGAACAAATCAAAGAGATTGAAATTGATGAAGAGGAGGAATATCCAGACTCAGACTCAGATGATGATGAAGAAGAAGAAGAAGATCACTTACCAAAGAGGACTTTCAGAGAACTGGTCTCCACATTCCAAGAAACTCATGATAAGATTCAATCAGTCATAAATCAATACGGTGCCGTGACACCGAAATTGAACTGGTCTGCTCCAAGAGATGCTACTTGGATCACAACGACAAACACTATGAAATGTACCAATGTCACTGATCTGTACCTTTTGTTGAACGCCAGTAATTACGTGATGTATGATATCGATTCCTCGTTTGATGAATGCGAGGACAAGAATGGACAAAGTCAAGAAGATGTCCAGTATGAGTTGGTTCTAAGGAAATGGGTCAATATTAATCCAGCTTTGGAGTTCCGTTGTTTTGTTAAAGGCAGAAAGTTGGTTGGTATTTCACAGAGAGAGTTGAACTTTTACGATTTCTTGGAAGCTTTAGGCACCACGTTGAAGCCTTTGATTGTTACTTTCTTCAACGATGTTTTGAGAGATACTTTTGAAGATGCTGATTTTGTTTTTGATGTTTACATCCCAAGACCGTTTGATAAGGTATTCCTTATTGATATCAATCCGTTCTCAAGAACTACAGATTCACAGATGTTCACATGGCATGAACTGGCATTGATTGACTCTGATACATTCGACCAAGATAAAGAATTGGAGTTCAGATTAGTTACGAAGATGAATAAGGGGAGATTCTATTCAAAGGAGCATTCAGAAAACCAAGTTCCAAAGGATGTCGTTGATGCTTCTCTGGACTCTAATGCTATGGCCGAGTTGGCTAAGCACTGGAGAGAACTACAAGTTAAAGCTGGTGTTGATCCGGAAGCTTGAACAGTAGAGGCCTTGACTCTTCTAAGTCGAGTTTGAACTTTTATTTTCGAACATTGTAACTAGAGAACACTGTAAATTCATAGAGATATCGTACGTGTGATTTCACTAAAATCCTCTAAACCTATTGTAGTTCATATTAAAATATACAAAAGAGAAGCCACCTTTCCGAAAACGGAACTATTCGTGGGTTTGTTATCTGTATTTCTGTTTTTGTGAATTAAACCGGCCGACACAGAAACCCTGGGGTTTTTTTGACAGGTGGTCGAAATTGTTTATCTTTGCAAGTAAAGGCTTTTCAATTCACTGAGACATTGATTCATTCCTTTTAGCTCTGTTCACTTAGCCCTTCTGTTTCGGTTTTCCCTTTCTTCCCATTTTTTTTTTCTAGTCCACTCTTCTCAGTTGTTCTTTCTCATTCTTCTGCATTTATTCTCCACTTATCATCTTGCATTCCCATTTATAACCAACCGGTTGTTGTTCTTTATCCTCTTCTTAACATCTCCAACTAACCCCAAAAGTCCCCTATTCCAGAATAATACCATAGCTACCACGATAAAAAGAATTTTTACACAAGCATAGATGTCGTTTGCAGTTCTACAGGACGACATCGTCTTCCAGCATTCCTCAGAGTTCTGGACCCATATCCAAAACTTTCTCTTCTGTGAGACTCCGCAAGACACTGTCGTCGTCAACACCAAACTTGTCGGCTATCTCAAGATGGTAGCTGACCATATCAATATCTATGTTAATGATGACCAAGACTTATACCGGTGCGGGTTGGCGCTTCTCAACTCTGAGATTTACGAGAACAATCGAGTGTTCTGTTTGGCCAAGTCGTTGAGTATACTGAGAATCGGTGATGAGTTGATATCTTCAAACTTTAAGTACTTCATCAGCTACGTCATTCTATTGGACTGTAAAAGTGATTTTTCAGTTCTAAACATTATTGAAGACTATCAGGGCTTTGGGATCATAGCGAGGAATGTCCGTTCTATCTTCCAGAATTTGGCATTGTTAAGTAATGACGACCTTAGGGAGACGAGAGGAGGGACGATCAGCTGTTTGAAGAAGAGCGCCACTATTCAGTTGGATATATTGTTTCAACTCTGTAAGTTTCTTTCCTTGACAGCAGACGACTTGGCCGTCATTGATGAGTTCTTCGTCAATTATATTTTTGAGTCTTTAATTGTTGCCTATAACGAAGAAGACATTTTTAACTCTGCCAAATTCAAGATTACCTTAGCACTTAATGAACAATTTATGATCAAGACCAGAGAGTATAGGAATATGACCAATATTGTCTTCCAAAGCTTGAAGAACCACAGACATACCGCTAGGAATTTTAACGAATGTTTATTGGTCTACTTCAACAGAGAATCAGACCGCTGTCTACAGATAATGATTGCCAAGCTCCTATATCTGATCTTCACAGATGATATCACATCAGATTTATTCTACCACAATGATTTGAATGTCCTTGTTGACGTTGTTATCAGAGAGCTCACAGACATGCCAGAAGAAGAGGACTCCACCAGAACAACGTTCCTTCGAATTCTGTACATTATTCTAAACACAAAGCAGATTGAATCGTCAAGGTACAGGAAAAATGAACTAATGACAATGTTGATATTTCTCTCTGGTCAAGAATCATCCTTCTGGGAGGTCTCTGAGCAAACTAAGAGGTTAGCATTGAAATGCCTCACAATCACATGGCTAACTGATGAAACCCCTCCTCCTGATTATGACTCTGTCGTCATCACATCAGCTTCACCAACACCAGCAACCTTCACCTCCGGTGAGAACAAACGAGAGAGACTTGATATGCAATCTCCACCGAATCTGAATATCGTACAAAAGTACAATATTTCTGAAACTTCGTTGAACTCAATATCGAAGAAGAGACCACCCCCGCCTATTCCAAGAAAATCATTTGGTGAAAGTAATGCTGGTTCGGACACAAATACTTCCCTTATAGGACACACAACTGTAAGTCATCTGGGAAGGTCAAGGTAATTCGGAGTAGATACACACACACACACCTATACTACTCATAGGTACAACTTACACTACTTGAACTTTTAATAGTCAAAATATATTTATGTTTAAACTACTATAAATAATATACGAAATAAAAATATTGATCTTAAATATCACTTGTTCTCCGAAACTATGGATATATCTTAAATCCCACTGAAAATGATAGGACCCAATAGATTGCAAATTTTTGAAAAAAACACGATAGCTCACTCATGCTGGGGGTCGAACCCAGAATCTTCTGATTAACTAACTTTCTTAGAAGTCAGACGCGTTGCCATTACGCCACACGAGCTACTCGTTGTGGGTGTAAAGATGAGATTCACCTGGCAGCTGGTGGATGGGTGTTCAACCAGGTGATCACAGATGTGTGCCCCGAACGAGTCCGGGTAAGGGTATGGGCGCACATAAAAAGAAAATTCGTGCAACAATCTCGATGCATTCTCCAAACATATAGTTTAGATACTTTAATACAATCAGTCAATTATAACTCCAGAAATCATCATCAAAAGTTATACGTGTCAGTCCTCTTATTTCTTACAGTGGGTTTTCTCGGTAGGTAGGTCTACCAATTGTAGTAGATGCTGGAGTGCAAACCACAGCGCATGACAGAGAGGTACATGCATAAACATAATAGTACGCCTGGGTACAGAAAGGACCAGTACTGTGCATCTAGGTATGTATCTGTATGTAGTGCGCAACTAGTATTGCATTGCAGATTCCGTGTCGATATCTATTTTGGGGGTTGGAAATCTATTACATTCATTTGCTGAGAATAGACGTATTAATAATACTTTGTGATACCTTTCGTTTCCAGTTGAAAAATATGGGTCCAAATGCAATCAATTAATACAGTAATTGTCACCTAATCCTAGAATCTATAACACAAAAGTATCAGATTCATGGTCTTGCAAAACCCTAATGTGCATCTATTTCCTTTGGATGAAACTTGATATGATTTAATTCACCAAACCTTTCAAAGTACAGCTGGCCAGTAAATCATATATTGGATCTAGAGCTCAATACGAACAAAGTTATACAAGCTATATAGGAAACATTAAGGTTGTTTAATATTCCCAAACTTGGATTTTACTTTAACGCTACCACCACCTCCCCCTTAATAGTTGATTCAGTTATCAATTACGACCGAGATAAAATTTATGAACAGTGCCACTTTTTCGAATTAACGGATTTCATAATACATTATGAGTTTGACATTGAGAGCTATGGATTAACATACTGCTACTTGTTTGAAATCAAAGACAACGAAAGATTCTCGTTGTATAACCCGAATTGAAGATATAACATAGAAAAAAAATACAATATTATAATATACACAATGCAATCTCCTTAAACAAACCAATGAAACAATTGGAGAGATAGATCATTTCTTACTCTTACGAAGTTTCTTTTCACGATCATATTCGTTTCTTTCAGCACCTTCAACAGTGTTAATAGTGTTCATGATTCTCTTCATCTTACTATGGTATTCAGCATACTTCTCCTTCTTCTCCTTGATTTGCTGTCTAGCTTCGAACTTGGAGTCCTTTCTCAATTCCTTCAAGGCGATCTTACGTTCTTGTTTGATTTGCTTGTTCATCTTGGATAGTTCAACACGAGATCTATTTTCATCATAAGATTTTCTTTCTGGATTGAAGTTTTCTTCAAACTTTGGTGTGAATGTGGCAATGGAGAGCTTCTTGTGGGCTTGTAATGTCAATGGAACACGTTCGTCTTGAGCAAATTTCAAAAGTCTGGTGAATTTCAAGGATAATTGAGATAATGGCTTGAAGTCTGGGTATTGTTCTTGGAAGTGGCTGAGGATTGTAACGAATGGCGCAGAGATCTCTAGCAAAGCGGTCTTATCCTTCCATGTGTCTAAGGCTAACTCAACAACGTCAATCAATTTGTGGAAGATGGAGGATTTGGATGCATCTGTGTCCAGATCGTCTAATTCCAAGTCACTGATCTTGATCGAATTGTCTTCACTGTAAGTCAGAGTCTTAGGAAGCTCGAATTTGGCATCAGACTTAGCTGTGATCAAATCGGAATCCAAGTCTTCAGTAACGAAGGAAAGGAGAGCCTTTTGTAAGAAGTATGTGATCTCAGGAGCAAATCTCTTGGAAATACGTTGATATTTCAAAAAGGTTTCAGCCATGAAAATTCCAGCAACTAAAGAGTTCAAAGTGGCGTACTTAATTTGTTCTAAAGCTTCACCAAGAACAATACAAGTTGGGGTAACGACCAAGTGGTAGTGATCGGAGGTAGAGTACAAGACACCAACTAACGCAAAGAAAGTCAAATCGGAGATCATCGGGAATTCATCTTGGCCTTGTAAAGTTTCCTTGATTCTTTCGTGGATTTCTTCAATCTTGTCACGTAGAGATTGTGTCAATTCAAAGTTGTACTTTTGCGACAAAGTCTTAACCAAAGCGATCAAACCTTCTTGGATTTCAGAGAACTTTGCTTCTTCAACATGGTCGGATTCAGAAAGGTAAAGGATGTGTTGGAATAAAATCACAGTGAAGATACCCAACTTTTCCTTGTTGCCCATGGCCAATCTTGGAGCATATGTGGTTAAGATCTTGTTGGCAACTGTTATCGTTTCATCGAACTTATGGGATTCTAAGATATCCAAGAAGTCATCGTGGGATTCAGGGCATTGGATTTCAGCGTTCTGCTTGAATCTACCTGGAACACCGAATTCATCAACCTCATCATCTCCTTGTTCTTCTTCACCAACCTGTTCGTCTTCATCACCATCAATGTGATTTTGACCAAGCATGTAGCCTTCAGTATCACTGCCAGCCCAGAAGTCATCGTCTAACTCATCTGGTCCCTTTTCTCTGTTGTCTTCCATGCCCTCCATACGTCTCAATCTGGCTTCTTCCAATTCTCTCATCTTATCAGCTCTTTCCTTTCTGACTTCTTCCTCAGTCTTGGTTCTGTCGGCTGGAACAGCACGTCTTTCCATGTTCAATTCCTTGAGAGACTTTTCGTAACTCATCCCGTTGGCTTCAACCTTGGCGAATTGTGGAGCCTTGTTGGCAGCAGGCTTTGGAACAGAGCCCAATTCGGCTAAGACATCGTCGTATTCTTCGTCTAAATCGAAGATCTTTTCTTCGGTCTTTTCCTTTTGGATCTGACGTTGCTGTTTGTAGAACTTGGACTTTGCCATAACTTCCTTCATGACTTCAGCCTTGGTCTTCTTTTTGTTTGGAGCTTCGTGTTGAAATTCAAGGGCTTCTTCACCTTCCTCATCGTCGTCTCTGGAACGCTTTTTTGGTTTTAGGAAATCCTCGTCATCACTGCCGTTCTTGAGATCGTCTTCTTGTTCAAAATCATCCTTCAAAGACAAGGCCTTACCGTAATGTGTCAACCCAACTTCGCTTTCTTCATCGTCTTCATCCTCATCGTCATCGTCCAAACTGAACAAACTCTTCTTAGATTGGGCCTGTCTTTCCTTGGCGAATCTGTGCAACATCTTTTCCTCTTCAGTCATGTTCTTGTTGTTCTCACCGAAACGACGATCCTTGAAAACACCAGTCTTGTTCTTCAAGGACTTCTTGGCCTCGTATGCAGCCATTCTAGCATCTTCACCAATCTGCTTGGAGATACCTGGTCTACCAGTGAGACCCCTTTGAGATCTTTCATCAATATCAGTCTTCTTTTTGTTGACCTTGATTTCAAATGGATTGAACTGTTCTCTGATTTTTTCTAGTACTTCTTTCTTTTCATCACGACGAGAATCAGAAGGTGCCTTCTTGATGTTCTTTTTGGATTTGGTGTTTGTCTGACCAGTAAGACCTTGCTTCTTCAAAGCTTCCTTAAGTTGTTTCAATTGCGACCCAGCCATGATAGAGTATTATCAGTGATTGTGGAATGAGAAAAGGTGCTAAAGTTGAAGCTGGGAAGTTTCAATCAACTAAAACTTAAGATAAGATTGGTTATATCAATTAAAGCTCACTGTATAGAAAAATTTATTTGTGGGCTTCTCATCTCCCACAAAGAGGAATATTCGCGAAACAGCTGCTATTTTCTCTCGGGCAAGTCTAGTTGTTTATCTTATATAATGTCTTAGTCAGCGGAATTTTTAATGGAGAGATCTCAAGATTAAGATCCGAAGGCGAAAAAGCCAAAAACAAGCACCAACAACCAAGGGTTAGTTGTTATTTTAAAACAAAGATATTATTTGCTTAAAAGCCAATTGTCACATTTGCAACATGTCCAGAGACGCCCCAATTAATGCAGAGAAAGATTATACTTCTATCCTTGATGAAGAATTCCCAAAGATTGATGCTTTAGCTCAGGTAAGTAGATACTTCCTTCACCACAGTGGCAACTTCATATACTAACAATGATTGATTAGACTGATTATACCACAGCCTTAGAAAAGTTTCTCTTTTTTGAAAAGCAAACTCGTCAAGCTTCTGATTTAGCGTCCTCCAAAAGAGTCTTAGTCAAGATTGCTGAACTTTTAATTGATAACAAGCAGTGGAGTTTATTAGATGAACAATTAGTGTTATTATCCAAGAAGCACGGTCAATTAAAATTGGCTGTTCAAACCTTTATTCAAAAGGTCATTGAAAGATTAGATGAAACTCCTGACGTTACAACTAAGATTTCCACTATTGATACTATTAGAACTGTCACAGAAAGTAAGATCTTTGTTGAAGTTGAAAGGGCTAGAGTCACCAGAGAATTATGTCATATTAGAAGATCCGAAGGCAAGATTGACGAAGCCACTGAACTATTAACAGAACTACAAGTGGAAACATATGGTTCTATGCTATTAAGAGAAAAGATGGAATTCATCTTAGAAAAAGTGGAGTTATGTATCTTGAAGGGTGATTTCACACAGGCCACCATCTTATCAAGAAAGATTCTAGTCAAGACATTACAAGACGAGAAATACCAAGATATCAAATTAGAATACTATCAGCTATTAATCAAGATTGGCTTGCACAAGAACGATTACTTGAACATCACCAGATACTATTTGTCAATCTATGAAATTGAAACCATCAAGCAAGATGATGCTAAATGGAAAGAAGTTTTAATTAACATTGTTTACTTCGTCATTCTATCACCATACGATAACTTACAAAACGATCTAATCAACAAGGTCTCCCAAGATTCCAACTTAAAGAAGTTAGAACTTCATCAAAGTTTAATCAATTCCTTCATCACGAAGGAGTTAATGAGATGGCCAACCATCAAGCAAGTTTACTCTTCAGAATTGAACAAATCACCAATTTTCGAGACAACAAGCAAAGACAATGAAAAACACTGGGAAGATCTTCGTTCAAGAGTAATCGAACATAACTTGAGAGTCGTCTCTACTTACTATACCCGTATCACCATCCCAAGGTTAAACCAATTATTAGATTTAGAAGAAGTCGAAACCGAACAATTCATCAGTTTGTTAGTTAATCAAGGCACCATCTTTGCCAAGATCAACAGACCAGCTAAGATTGTCTCTTTTGCTAAACCAAAGACTTCCAATGAATTGTTGGATGAATGGTCTAACAATGTTGATCAGTTATTAAGCCACGTTGAAACTATTGGTCATTTGATCACAAAGGAAGAAATGATGCACGGTATTAAGGCCAAATAATCTGAATAAAAGTTCTGATCTCAGCCGTGATATTCTCTTAAAATAGGTTTTGTATACTAGACGAATAAATACAATTTGACGAACAGAATACGTCTGTAATAGATGACTAAAGAACAATAGAGATATATGCAGACCAGCTGTTTATACATATCCGAAGAGCAAATTGTCTAGTATGTACTATTCCAACTCCTTACCAATTAACCCTGTGCCATTACTCCCACTTTCTTCCCTTCTTTTCTTTGCACTCTCTACCAATTCATTCCATCTTTGATTCAGCTTTTCTTTCTGTTTAGAGATTTCCATGTTTTCCTTTTGTAAAGACTCCACCTTTCTTTCCAAATCGATGATTCTTCGATTCTCTTTGATGGCCAATTCTTTCTTGAAATTACTCAAATAAACTTGAATATTCCTTGTGACTTTCTTATTTGTATTTTCATAAATCTGCAAGTTTTCAGAATAATTAGAAACTAATTGCTTCAAATGAAAATTCTCATACTCTAATTCTTCAACGGATTTCCCACTTGATTTAACTTGAATATAAGATTTTTCACCGATCATGTTTAATTTAGGTGCCTTGAAAAGATTAAGAAGTTGAACAGTCAACTTCTGGACAGGGTCACCACTCAACGTAGAATTATTAGCCCCTTCAATTTCTTCAAATGATCCCATCAATGTATCCAACGAAGGTCCAGGAATACCTCTAGCCATAGCCAAACTTGCAGAGAGTTTATTGTTCGTACCTTGGATCACTGCACTGCTTCCCAGACCAATACTTTGGAATCCAGGTCCTGTCATTGAACTATTGGAGATGGCAGCTGTTCCCTTCTTCAGTGGCGACTTGATATTCTCAAGGGTGCTCAACTCCTGAGAACGTTTGAGATGATCTTCCACTAGGATCTTAAGAGCATTGTTGATCTCCTTGTTGTTAGTTTTCCCTATTTGAGTAGAGAATAAGTCTGAAGCCTGCTTGTAAAGCTTTGATGCATCTTTGTACTGTCTTTTCAATACTTGAGACTCTGCTTGTTCTGATAGATCATAAGCCTATTGCGTCTTCTAGGTCAGTATAATGGTCCCTATGATATAATGTTCAATGTTTAAGTTAACTCACATCATTTAAGTCCATGTTAAAGATGAATCATAAATTGATGTGATAAAGGTCGATAGGCACAGGTCAGCCTTCTTGAGAATTAAAAGTGACAGTTGTTTGTACAAGCCAATTCACGATGTAATCCCCCAGACTTTGCATTTGTGCAATTTAATCATCTCGCAACTGTGTACAGTTGCGCCAAAGCTCACCAAATTCAGCAAAACTTGCGCAATTCCATGCCATTATGTTAACTATTGAGGACAATCAGGCACAAAGTTATCGTAGAGTTTCGACAACCATTGGTAGTTTATAGAGAGTGTTTATGTTTTCTTATTCGAAAATCTTCACCATTCTGCTGTTTTCTAATCACACGAATCCACTAAGTGATCATAACTGCGATATCAAAAAATTTTAAACGAAATTAGCTTCCAAGTTCCCAATCGTCTGATCCTGTATATTGCAATGTGTCTGTGTGTGTGGCGGGTGACGATTAGGGAATCTCTTAGGATATTTTGACACAAAAACACATGCTAGGGAAGTATTCCTGGATTTCATTAAAACTAGTACTCCAACCAATGAATTTATTCCAATCCCCATGTAGATACAGATACGGGTTGCAGCAGTCAGTCTGCCTGACTGACTGATACAAATATCCATTGTCCAAGGACCAATATTATTGAATTTCATATTGAATCACAGTTAAAGTGATACAACAAGTGATTCATCACTAATCCATCAGATAGATTATAGACCTAACATCTATCTCTCAATAACGCACCAGTTTCTTTCAAATTTTCTAGTTTAAACAGAGTCCTGACAATGTTCAAGACCATGATTTCTATCATTAGAAATCCTTTTTTTCAATTGGTGTTTCAATTAGTTAGGGGCTTTCTCCTTTTGCTCTTAGTAACAAGCCAATCCACAAATATGTTCAAATATATCTCGAGATTTATTTTTAGAGAAAAGTTAGAACCCACGTCACGTTATCATATGATTATATTTCCCGTTTGGGTGGTATACACTTTATATCCACATTGGGCATTTACATATCTGACTCAGTTGCTATTATTGCATTACCATCAAAACATTTCACATAGAAATTGAGTTCAAATATTCCATAAGTTATGCTACTCAAAAAGATAAATTAGTGTGTTTTTAATGAATAAGCCAGTAATTAATCACAATGACCAGAGATACCATTGTCAAAGGTGATAGTTTGCTTTTGTCGATGACAATAGAAACTAGAGTTAGAGAAGTGAAAATGATTTCTTATAGAGTTGGAACTGTACCTGTTGACATTATATCTTGAGGGTTATTTCAGCACCAATATAAATATATGATACATAAAACCTCCCACAAAAAAAAAAAAAAAAACACTATTGACCAATATTGTAGTCTTTATAGAACTGATTCAACAATCCTAAAACACCAGGATCAGTGTTTTGCTCTGTATCATCGTTATTATCAGTCTTGGGCATAGATGTAATGAAAGAATCACCTAGAAGAATATCACCTCCACTTGGAGAGAATCTATCTCTGAACAGAGTACCACTAAACCCGATGTCGTTATTCAAAGTTTGTGTTCTTTCTAATGGATCCATATTGATTGATCTTGAGTTGAAATTATGGCCTGTCCTTCTGGTGTTTGGGTTCCAACTGTAAGTTGAACCATTAAGTCTTCCATTAACAGATTGTGTCATTGAAGGTTTTGCCTTACTCAATTTCTGATTCTTTAACCCTTGTTGATTCTTGTGCTTGTTCATCGTTGTAGGGTTCCCGTTTCTTTGGGTTTCATAGTCCCCATAACTGTCAAGGAAATAGAGATACGATTTCATCATCTTCTCTTCACCAGAGCTGTAATAGGTTGGCCTTTCCTTCTGTTGTTTCTTCCTGATCTTGTTTGGAATTTCGTTGGATCCATTAACAGTTTTATTGGAATTATTCCTTATCTTCTCAAAGTTGAACATAGCAAAAGTACAGACATAGCCTAACCCATCAATGTGGACAGAATATTCTCTAAAGAAATCAATAATCTTCTCTGAGCATTTTGGGAGAGAGAACCAAAGAATAAAAGGTGTAAGGATCAAACTGGCAATTTCTCTGATCAACAGAACAGGCTTAAGCGTGAAGAAGGTACAGAATTCATTGCGAACTTCCTCCGTATGATATTTCCCCTCCCAATGTTCCGGAAGAAAATGAGTATACTCAGCCACCGTTTTCAAACTGCGTTCAGTATCATAAACTTGGTATTCTTCAGGTATAGCACCATGACAGATAGCCCATATGGTACCAAAAATACTGATATAGAACAAAACCGTACGATCTTTAGTTATTTCAAAATTGAAGAACATATCTGGATCAACGATTGACAGTATACCCAACACAGCAGCAAAAGAACCAGAGACAAAGGAGGAGAATTTCAATATGATAACCATTTTCTCTTTAGGGAACTGATTAACATACTTGGAAGCCTCTGGAACGCTTAAGTTCAATCTTCTATGGAAAATGTGGTAAAGTTCATTGAATTCTCTGAATTTCCATTCTGCCAAAGGAGTATACTGGCGAGACCCAATTGAGCCAGGATTCTTTCTGTATTCATTGAAATAACGGAAAAAGTACAATAACAAGAAGTAAACAACCAACAAAGGCGATAGTATGATGTTCAATAGACCAGCTAACATGAATCTCTTCCTTAACTCCTCAGACATTTCTTTCCTATTGGCCTCTTTCAAGAATTGTTGACGGATTTGACCCGAATCATTGAAAACAAAGCCAGAAATGCATAGCTGTAGATTCCACTCTAAGGTCCTTGTCAAAATGTTCTCAGTGTAACCTGGAATTGGCAATGTAAAATCCAAGATATCTTTGTTGAACAAAGCGATGAAGTAATTCTCCTTTCTCATGATTCTATTGGCAATATCATGAGCATCTATTCTGGATTTTGATTTTATATCAGCAACGTTCGATGTTATTGCGTTTTGATCTTTTAATAGCATGATACGATGAACAACTACTTGCCATGAGATTGTCTCCAAATCCTTATCTGTGATTTCCAATAAATATTTGTAGAAGTTATGGATTTCAATCAAATCTCTTGCATCAACATATAACTGAACCAGCTTCATAATGAAATAAACCAAGAGGAAACCTAGAAAGAACTTCCCAGAGAAGGAAATATGAGAGAAACACTGGTCAACAGCGATATCTTGTAGTCCCTTGGTAGTTGGGAGCTTGAGCTTGGAGTAATCAATACAAGCAGTCAAATATGTAGAGAAGTAAACAACAAAGGCCAACGTTGCAAGATCAAAGAATTTGGAAAGCATGATACAGTAGTAACCACTACCCAAATAATATGAGTAAACATCTTGAAGAAAATTATCTAAATTTTCAACATTTGCCCATTTCCACAATGCACGCTCCTTTGGGTTAAGAATTCCCAGTCTGGCCCTTCTTGCTCTTTCGTCATCATAAATCACATTGCTCGGTTGTTTATTGTTTTCTCTTCTTTGTGAAATAGGCTTATTTTCGTGATTGAACAATTTGTCGTTGGTAATGATTGGTGGAGAATTAATCATATCGATTCTTTGATGTTTGATTTTTGGGTTCTTCGTGAAATTGATATTACTTGGAGATTCATTATTTGAGCCAGACGATTTGAACTTCTTTGTAAAGTCATTCTGATGCACCATAATTGACATGGGTACTTCATCATCCTTCTCGCCGTCTTCGTCTGTTTCTGTAATACCCTTCATATGACGACGAGAATTACTTAGATATCCTGTCCGTGTACTATTCATACGTGTGTTATTATTGTAGAAATCATCGTCATTCACTTCATCTTCTGAGTCTGTGTCCTCGTTATCAGACTCCATTACAGATCTCTTTTGGGATATTAGGGGATCAGAAGGCCCCATGAAATCCTGACTTTCTTCATCGTATTGATTTAGGGGGAAAGTTGACAGTTCTGATTCATGATTTGGATTTGCTGATCCAAAGACACGAGATAAGAAGTTATTAGGATTCTGATGTGTCATCTTTAAACAGCCATGGATATAAATATTTTAGGGGAAAGAAATTGGGCGTTCTCTTTGGATAATTGTGTGTACCGTACTATCTGTTGAACAAGGGGCAACTAAGTCCGTAAGCTTTAAACTTGAGGGGTAGTTGAAAGAGTTCAGGTTTGTTGAGAAATGAAGTAAGGTTAATATCTATAAAAAAAGTGTTGTTGTTACTGACTAAAAGCTAATAAAGTATCAAGTTTGAGTTGACTTAGTTTATTTAATTGAAGTAGTGTTGGAGTGTTTTGGTGGCGCCAGCGGCTATCCAAATTTATTTGACAGCTTTTTTGAGAAGTATTAATCAATAATGTTCGGATGTTGGTATGCGCACACCGATAAGGGAATCTTTTCGAATCTAGATTCAAGCTCCATCTAATTAATTTAATTCACGAGGTAATGGTAGTATAATTAATATTGGATCTATAACGTGAAGCTGATAGACTACAGCTATATATACACAAAAATTCACGTCTGATATTAGACATAGGCAAATGATGGCACTTAGTAAACGATAGCGGCACCAACACCCAAGACAGCTAAGATAGCACTTGTAACAATGACAACATAGCATTCCAACTTCTCCCATTTGGTAACCTTATCAGCACACAAATGAAGATAGAAACAAGCTGGTAGGATCAAACATAACAAGAAGCATAAACCAGCACCAACGAAAGCAATGATCTTTTCAAATTCAGGGAAAATGATAGCAACAAAGACAAAAGCAGCATTGACAAAGATCTTGTTACTGAATTTGACTACCGACTTCCACAATGGGGTGTCAGAGGTATTGTGTTCAAAACATTCAGATTTCTCAATAGCAACATCACAACCAGTAATCAAGTCTAAAATGGAGACAATTGGACCAGCGTTTAAGGCAACCTTACTGAATGGAACAAAAGCAGTCAAACAAGAAATGGCATAGTAAATCCAAACTGGGTAGCCCTTGGTTAGTAGAACAGACTTGGTGATCTCATCCTTGACATCGGCACCAAACATTAGGAAACCAATACAAGCCATAGTGATGTCTGTGAGATAAGTAATGATGTAAGTGATAGTAAGGCATTCTTGGAATTTGTAAGGATGTCTCATATCTGTCTTCAAGTTAGGGAAAACAGAGTGACCACCAAATGGAGCCATAAGCATACCGATGGCAATCAATAAATCAGCACCAGATTCTGGGTAAATGTTAGTTGGGGCAAACTGTAATAAGGAGCCTGGAGAATCTGATTTGATCAAACCAGAAACGACAACAGTCAAAACGACACCAATAGTTGAAAGAATCCCACCTAGAGAGACAAAGGAAAGGATATTTAAAGGAATGAAGGAAGATGGCGTCAAAATGAAAAATGCAAGAATCTTGAAATGCAGAACCGGGATCGAAGGGAAAATTGCATTCAAAGAATCACCAAACAAAACAACCAACGAAACACCATTGGCCAACAAATCCATAGACAATAAAACTGAGACCAAGATACGACCTTTAACCCCAAAGGTAACATATGCCAAATCGGAGTACGTCATCAAAGTAGGATCGGTATCCATACACTTACTTAACCAGGTAGCGGCTCTGAAAGTCAAAAAGGCACAAGCAGTCAACGAAGGAACACCGATAAGCCAACCAGAATGCTTTAGCCCTAAAGGCAGGGCCAAAAGACCAATCCCGATAAGAACATTGACAGAGTTGAAGATGGTTTGGGGAGCTGTGGATTGACCAGCAATCACTGTGATGACTTTCCCCTTTGGGTTCTCAACCTGACGAATAGAGATGGACTCACGTGGGGTACGGAACTCTGTGAAGGGAGATTCTTGGTGGATAGCACCGTAAGAGGAAGAGTAGATAGAAGCCGGTCTGACAGAGCAAGAGTCATCAATGGCGTCTTCATCACCATGGTAGAATCCAGAATGCATATCTTCATTGCTCATCTGAGATTCCAACAAATGGTGAAGGGCATCACCACGAGGTAAGACTGATGATAAGGCAGCACCTCTGACAGAAGGGCCCAACGTTCTTGGATCGAACAATTCATCATCATGATCGGTGAAGAACGATCTGGACACTCTTGGATCATGTTCGATGGTTTTGAAAGACTGTGCTCTGTTGAAGGAGCTTGCGAATCTGGAAAGAGAGTTCACACCACGGAAGGAACCAATAGGGTTATCCAAGATTGAGTTAGTCCTGTTACGCATGCTGTTGCCATGGTTATTGCTGTTACCATTTGGACGATGGATGGGAATGGAGTACACTTCTGACGGGTTATGGTGATGCTTCTGGGGACTAGAGCCAGGGCCTGGGGAGAAGGGTTGGGGGTGATCTGGCATATCTTTGTTTGAGTGGTTGTTGTTGTTGTTTATTATACGAATGTACTAGTTTATATGTGGTCCTGTGAGATATCCGATATCAGACTGGAAATGAAAGATAATACCAGCTAAACACGTAGATACAAGGAATAAAGAGTCAAACCTGTGAATTTATAAATAATATATATTTGAAAGTAAGTTGGCGAGTGTGTTTTTAATTGTACCTTGAACATTATTTTTGGCAACAACAATCCAGCTGATCCTGCAATTCTGTTTCGATTTCTTATCATAAAATGCAACAACCAAAATCCAAATCTGGCAGGCGATGGAGAAAATGCGCGTCAAAAAACGCCAGTTGATATCATCATTATCGTCTTTAGAACAATTACAGGATTGGCAAGGGTGTAGCTTCTGCTTAGAACCCAGATCCTAAAAAAAAATAGGGTTTCATTTAATTCAGAGGGAAAGAAAATATTAGTTCTCCCTCTTGATGATTGATAGCTATGAATCTTTTTTAATAAAATGAAGTTTGAACACTTTTTAGGGCAGTCAAAAGGGACCTCCTTTCCCGTGTGGCCCCAGTTCCAAAAAGTAAACAATCAGCACTATTTTGATTTCCTTCGCACAAGTCTGCAGAATTTTAAAGGGCAACACCCTGCAAGTTTCAACTTTCAAAACCTCTACCTTGACCACGTGATATTTTGTAGCCTTTTTCGTGATCGGAGGAGATCGGAGATGGCTGGAAAATCAATTGAGAAAAAGTGGCCAATGATAAATACAAGATTCCAGATCCTTCGGTCCCACAGATTTGAAAGGTACCAAATATTCCCAAACAACAGTCAGTATCTATACCCAATGATGTTCCCAATCTCCAGAATACAACTACACACAAAAATAAAGTCACCAAGCCTCTTGAGAGTACCACAGTCATTAATTAAAAGTAAGTCTTAACTTTACAAATAATAATAATAATAGCTGTACCCCGGAATTTGAGTGTTCAATTACTAACATTTCAAATTCACATTAGGAACATTAACATTTGAAACCAACCATGAGGTCAAAGGAACAGCAGAAGACCGTATGAAGAATCTTTTTGGAGGCCGTATAGAAGGATCGGGTCGTCTTGCCACTTCCCGTCAAACTACAGCTGAGTCAGTAACCATTGCCGGTGTCACTGTCTCCAAGAAGCCAGTAGAACCTGATAACTGTTGCATGTCAGGTTGTGTGAATTGTGTCTGGGAACAATATAACGACGATTTAAAGGATTGGAAACTAACAAGAAGAGAAGCTGTTAAGAAAATCAAAGAAACTGACCAGATATGGCCATCTGAATTCAGTCCACCACTTGCTTTATTACCATTGAAGAATTTACCTCAAGATTTACACCAGAGTAAATTGGACTTGAAAAAGGCTCCAAAGATAACAACAGCTAGTTATTTCCCAACGAAAGGTAAGCCTGGTGCTCAGAATATTCCAATCAAGACGACAACAACGAAGAATGCTAAACAATCTTTGAAAGAAGCACAGGAAGAAGAAGAGGATGATCAAGAAGGCTGGGGAGATGTTCCTGTTTCTTTCAAAGTATTTGCGGAGACTGAGAAGTTGATCAAAAGTAAAGCCAAGAAGACGAACTCTCTCTAAAGCTGTTTCACTTGATAGATATATATATTCAAAAAACACATTAAATATTTCTTATATATGAGCTGACTACTGTACAGTGCTAATTTATCGAAAATATAGGTCATTGATACATGGTAAGAAGCCCAAATGAATTGAATTACTTCATCAGCTTATTTGACACACATCCCAAATGATAGGCCGGAAAGCACATGACTATATAGCTTAAGGTAAAATTAACTTTCGATATGTGATTATTAAAAATCCAAAATAAGATCATCTCCTATGATTTCTGACTATAGATTCACATGAACTAGATTTACCTAAATTCGAAATTATTTTTCGTTTTTTACTTTTCGACCTCTAATAATTATTTTGAAGTTTCGAATGTATTCTCAATCCCTAATTAGTATTTTTGGTTTTAATAACCATCATCATGGTTGTTTTCAATTCACTTGTTTGAGGTGTGATTCACAGACCCAAAGAATTGTGAATAAACGTTTGTATTCCTATAACTTTAGGAAATATAAATTCATGATATGATTGAAACAAAGGTTAAAGGAACAGTTACCACTAAGATATTTGAGGCATGTATACTCAATATCAATATTAACTAGCTGAATATTGTTTGAGATCAGCCATACCTATTTTTTTCAAAATAGATGGATAATGAACGATCAGCTGTGAAATCAGTGATTCATTTACCATACTACGATATAATTTTAGCTTCTTTGGTTCAAACTTGAAACTACCTGTTCAATGTTAGAACCACTCATAGAAATTCGGTGTACCATTTAGTATTAACCAACAGATGCAATTTATTAAATTTTTTCAAAGTAGGTAATAGAAAATGGGTGTCCTCTCTCATTTAAATAGATCGAAATTTCTACATACTAGAGAGTCGGAGACCCAGTTTCCGGAAAAACACCACATGTAAGATTCTCTTCTTTGTCCTGCACTATTCTGCTCAATCAAGAATCAGCTTTGGAATTTCAATTTCTTAATTTGCGAGAATCGGACTGTTCGGAGATTTGACCTACGCATTTAAGAACGATCTTGTTTTTAATTGATATAAACATGAAGCTACAAGTTGAACATTACAGTAATACAATGAATATTGATGAATGGAAAAGATTTATACACTCAATGGATTTTTATAGTTTTTTAAGCTCTGACGACATGTTCACCAGAGGCGACTTCTTGATTGAAAGTCTTAATATTGAGATCCATATGATCATGTTTGACTTTAATTTCAGCAGCGCTTAAACCCGCAGAGTTCCTTAAATGAGATTGTAAAGACTTGAATCTTTGAGTCTTGATAAAATCACAGATGATTCGAACACATTCTTGAGATCTATCATCAAAGACCAAATGACCAGTATTGACTTCAGAAACAGTATGGTTTGGGAAATGTTCTTGGTAAGCCTTATGACCATCCTCGATGATGAAGTTGGACTTCTTAGCCTTAATGACCTTAACAGCACCTAAGAATTGTTTTCCAGAAGCAAGTTCTTCTGGCCAGTCAGTGATCTGAGAAATGAAATCCTTCCCCATTAATCTAACTGGGACTCTGAAATGACAGTAACCATCATCGTAGTCACTCACGTTTTCTGATGGATTGGTGTTTCTTAAATTCTTCAAAAGATACTGGATACTCACAGGATCCTTAACATATGTGTTCAAAGCCTTGTAACCCAGCTCTCTCCAGTTCTTGTCATTCTTTGGGATCTTAGCTTTGTTCAGAAGATTGACAACGGATTTGAGGAAGGCTTGTAAGAAATACCCGGTTTGTGGGTTCTTGACTGGAGCGTTATCTAAGATAACTGCACTTCTGAAGTGTTCTGGATATTTCAAAAGGGACAATAAAGAGATCTTAGCACCTAACGAGAAACCAACAATGTTAGCTTTCTTCAAGTTGTGATCTTGGAGAAACTTGAAAACATCGTTAGAAAGTGTATCGTAATCAACTGGCAAGGCGTGCTCTGAATCTCCGTGATTTCTTAAATCCAGGGCGTAGACTGGGGTATGTGTGACGTTGGCGATTGTTTGGCACTGATGCCTATAGTTGGACTTGGAGCCAAATACACCATGGAGGAAAAGAATAGGCTCATGAGATCTGATATTTAAGTTTGGGTTGACGGTTCTGTTTGGAATATGGAGATCGTATGCCAATTTGACAGCTTTTGCGGTGGGAAGCTTGGCTAAAGGTTTTAAAAGAAAGGAGGTTGGTTGCATTTCTGTGGATCGTGCTGCTGGATTTGATAACTTAGTAGGTTGCGTTGAGTCTATAAAAAATACATTATTTTAATACCTTTTAAGGTGTTGAGAAAAGAGGAATCTCATCGGTTTATATATTTCGAATAATTTGAGAGCAGCAAACTACTGTCTACAGAGTGAGGTTATCAATTTCATAGACATAAGAAAATTAACCTAAATCTAGGCAATAACGTGGGAGGCCCAAACAAAATCAGTTACAGTGCCTTTATTTACAGTCTGGAACCCTTTTTCGATTATCGGGATTCGGGTGGGCGATGATTCAAACATCCAAAAATTCATACATATCAACGCGCGTCCTCATGCGGGAATAAATCCTAAAAAGATTTGACGTATAAACACAAATTTATACACGTCGTCTAGTAAAAATATTCAGCGGCTATATTTATTTGATTTCGGAATCGACGGAGTTCCGCAATCCAGTATTTGTAAACAGATTCGCAAGCACTACTTTTGTCAATATGTTTCTCCCCACCAATTATCCACCAGACAATTTCCAGATTTTGAGTTGGAGATCTGGTTTCCAGAATTTTTGAGATATTGTCCATTATCTGGAATACATCAACATGGTGCAACTTGCAAGGCTTTAAAGCTCTTCAATTTGTTAATCAGCTATCGGCCTTCAAAACATGATTGAAGCTGAATCGAACCGAAACCTATTTTTTCACCCATTTCTAGTCCAGCTGATTAAGATTTTTAACTCTCAGAAATAGCTCGGATAAACCGGCCAGCCGCACAGTACTGATTCTCCGTCTAGGCTAAAGAATCAAAGCTAAAGCTAGGTGAGAGAAGAGTCCCTCCGACTGTCTACTGTCCAGGTACTTTGAAAGATTCCTGCCTAGCTTGAACTAAAACGTACAGATCTAGACGGAGCCCAGTGAAAAGTATCTGATGTACACCCATTTGTTTTTGGGGGGCAAGAAATCATGGGGGTACAACATAATATTGTGTAGTTCTTTACGTGCAGAAGAAGCTTTTTAGCAATATGTTTAAGTCATATTTCTTTAATTTGCATTACTACCTTTCAACTGCGGTACAAGTTCCTGAACGATTTATAAAGACTAGACAAGAGTCGGCTATCGAATCTGATACGTCCTAGCGTTTTTGATAAATTTGCTAAATAAATGAATTTAATATTAAATACCGTCGTAGTACATGAATTGTATAAGAAAAAAAATCCAATTATTTTGCCTCATTAAAACTCAATATCTTTCGTAGTCTGCTTCTCACCCTCATCAGCTTCATCATCAACAGGGATCCCCCATTCTTCGATCTCGAATTTCTTTCTACCATTCTTGAATGAATATTCATTTTTTGTGACAAGCATTTGCCCATTGTCACTTAATGAATTCAACTTGAAGATATGCACCAAACCATGACTGACTTTAGTAGGTTCGTTCTTGTAAGCCTTTTCAAGAAATGCTAACATGTCTTGCTTGAATGGTTCCAATTGGATCACAGAGTCAAATAGAGATTCCATTGATTTCACTAAGACAGAATCCTTGGAGTATAGATCTAAGGGGAATGTTGCCGCTATGATTAGATTTGTATGTGTTCTTGTCAACGCCTTAAGCTTATGGATGAATGGTAGGACTTCTGTAAGCGTTGTTAGCATTGGAGAATACATGGCTGGATTTAAGAATGAAGGGATTATAAGTCTAACAATCTTGTCCTTTTGTTGTTCAAGAATTTGTGTCAGTTGGTTGTAGATCTTGGAGAAGTTTGTAATTGAAATGTATGTGATCTCTGAAGGATTGACTAATGGGCTTAACTTGGTAGTGATGTCGAATTGATGGTTGAAGTTCTTATAAAGATCATCTTCAGACGCAGATTTCTCCAACTCTCTCTTCTTAGCGTCATTAATACCATATCTCCATGCAATTCGTAGATCTTTATCAGGCTTATTGATAAGATTCTGAATTGATAACTTATCTTCATTTTCCTTAATGGCCAACTTCTTTCTCTGTCTCGAGCTGCCCTTGTACAAACCAGGAAGTTCCTTACCCCAATTAGTATTCAGAGTAAGCACAACTAAGTGGGTGTTTGGAGCTTGTGGATCCAATCTATTATGAAAAATACCCTGAGACCCAAAAGATTTCAAAATAATGCCACTGAAGTCGGTAGACCCATTCTCCTCAATCAATAACGAATTGCCCAAAGGCATACCGGCTTGATGGCCCATCAATTTGTCTAAGTCCGGGATACCTGTACTGATAGTAGGAGCTGAGTTCAAACTTGAAGGTTTCAAAATCTCTTTGAATCTGTTAACAAATTCTTGTTCTTTCTCTAGCTGAGCATCTTCGGATTTAGTCGTGGAAGTAGTAGAAGTTGATCCTGGACTACCAGCTTCTCTACCAATTGGACCACCTCTTCCTGGTACTATTGGTCCTCTTGATGGAAGAATTGGACCTCTGCCTGGCACAACAGGAGTTCTACCAGGGACTGGATTGATTGGACCTCTAGTTGGAACAGGGCCTCTATTTGGGGCTGGGGATGGGTTAGAACCACCGCTAATGACATCACTTCTTTTTCTAAATGACATAAAGTGAACTTGAATGTAAAAGGGAGTTGAATTGGATCAGTAATCTGAACTTAGAGTTGAGATGATCTCTTTCTTGAAGACCTTTATTACAGGGGGTGGTGCATTTGATAATCATTTATTTCTTTTCCCGAATTTTGCTAGATGAGAACACAGAATCCGGAACTCACGTGTCGACTTCTTAAACCTACCTCGGATATTTGTGAATGTAAAGTGCCCGCCCGCCTGCCTGCCTGCGAAGTTCTTGACCATTGAAATTTGGCAGGTGGCAAACATACAGTGCACACAGTGCTGAAACAATACAATTTGATCCAAAAGACTTATAACTAGCAAAACTCTCTGTTGAAACGTTTCTACAGATTTAACGAAATCCAAAGTTTTACCCCAGATGTCTAATGATTTCACCTCCCCAGATAAGGAGGAGAAGAACCCGTTAGAAGAACTGCTTCAGGATGAAGACGATACAAGAACCATATTAAATGACCCTCTGAATAACGCCACCACCTTAAACTATCTCCGTGATGAAGGTATCTTAGAAGGCTCCACTGTTTTTGATGGTGATTTCCAAGAGAACAAAGAGAAGGTCTTAGTACAGCATAACAGATCACTCTCCAATGATAAACACTTGAAATCTCAACTATCACAGTTACATTACAACAATAACAGAGTTTCTTTGAATAGATCATTATTAGCCGCAACACAGTTATTAACTGAACTTAAAGAAGAAAACGCCAGCAATCCTGTATTCTATCCTTCAGACGATTTGTCAAATCCGCTACTGAACTCGAGAAGAGCTCACTTAGCGTTCCTTAGAAAACAATCTTTAAAGTCCATTGCTAAGCAAGACGCCACAGAGGAAGACGAAGAAGTCATTGATCTCAACATTCTCAAACTTAACTTGAAATCAGATTCCCACGTCGTTGCAAACTTGGACAAGTCTGCTATTGGCCAACTACTAGACGGTAAGATCACTCAAGTTTCCAAACATCTACAATCCTTAAAGGATCGGATTGACGATATCACATCCAAGATCTTGATCACTGGTGATTTGAACTCTGGTAAATCAACGTTCTGTAACGCCTTATTGAGAAGAAAGGTTCTGCCTGAGGATCAACAACCATGCACCACTGTGTTCTGTGAAGTTATTGATTACAAGGAGAATAACTCCATCGAACAGGTCCATGCCGTTCCTATTGGCTCCGAATACAACATTAGAAATGAGTCAACTTATAAGATCTTCCAGTTGAAAGACTTGGAACAGTTGGTCAGTGAATGCGATAGATATTCGATTTTGAAAGTTTACTGCAACGATAGAAGATCAGTCGATGAGAGTTTGTTGAGAAACGGGATTGTTGATATTGCTATTATTGATGCTCCTGGATTAAACTTGGATTCATATCAAACTACCGAACTATTTGCAAGACAAGAGGAAATAGATTTGGTCATCTTTGTTCTTAGTGCTGAGAACCATTTCACCTTATCTGCTAAAGAGTTCATTTCAGCTGCTAATCATGAGAAGAAGTTGATGTTCTTTGTTATTAACAGATATGATTATATCAAAGATAAACAAAAATGTCAGAATAGAATCTTGGAACAGGTCCAGACTTTATCACCAGATACCCATAAGGATTCCAAGAACTTTGTTCATTTCATATCGTCTAGTGAGATTGTTGATGCTTTGCCAGATGAAGACGGTGACGATAATCATGGCAATAACGACGACTTCACCAACCCAGACTTTGACCATTTAGAAGAAAGTTTACGTAACTTCATCTTACAGAAGAGATCTTTATCCAAACTACAACCAGCAAAGACCTACCTAACCAAATTACTCCAGGATGTGGAGTCATTGGCTCAAATTAATTCAAAGTTGTACTCGTCTGAAAAGAAGGCATTGGAGGACCAATTAAATGAAATCCAACCGCTTTATGAACGCAAACTTGTCGAGAGTGTCAAATTGACCGATAAGATTGAAAGGATCATCGATACTACCTGCACAGAGGTTTATCAATACACCAAACATGAAATCCTCACAAGTCTGGACAAGATTAGTGAGTCTGCCCTTGTTGAATTTGAAGGTGGTTTCCCAGATCTCGTTCAATTCACCACCGAAGTTCAACAGAAAATCACAGATAGTATTGTCAATTCTGTCAGATCTAGTGAGCTCTATGCTAAGAAAAGTACTGTTGAAACCTTGGATGTTATTAATAAACTGGGTGAGACTACCCTTGGTGATAAGTTCAACAATAGTGATGTTGTGTTCAGAGATGATATCATGTTCACAAGAAGAAAAGACACGATTGGTAGAAACTTGAACAATCAAGTAGATATTGTGGATTACTTTGATCCGTCTTTAGAAGGCTTCTTGCAATTCATTGGTTTACACGAGAAGTATTCCCTAGATAAGTCGACTTTATCTTACTTGAAGAACTCTGCTTATTCATCAGTTGGGTTGTTTGCTGTGACAAAGGTGTTCTCTATTAACAGAGTTGTCAACGGTATCTTCCAATTCAGCTCATTCTTCAGTTTCACCACTTTGAAATACATTGCCTTGCCATTTGCGATCGGTGCAGGTCTTGCTGGTGGTTATTACTTGGTTATGGACATGCCGCGTGCTTTGACGAAGAATTTATCACAAAAGTATAAACAACAAATCAAAGACCTTGATTATCCTCATGAAAACAGTAATAGAATCGCCAAGGAATGCAATAAGGTTCTTAAGTATCCATTAAAGAAGATCCAAACCACTTATCAAACTTTGTTGGACGAAGAGATCTCAAAGAAGGAGAAATTGATCAAGAGTTACCAAGATGTTGATATTAGTTTGGCATTTTTCAACAAGTTGGTGAAGAAGGCTTTCGACCAGAAGCAACAGGTGCAGAGTTATGATTTGGAGTCTATCAACAATATCGATTAGCATAGCTAATCATGACGATCCCCCATTACTGAAATCTATCTTGTACATATTATGCACGTATTTATGTTTTTGTAAACAAATGTATATTATTCTGTTTTTTTGATTTCTAAGCCTCCTCTAGTAGCCTTGTGTATATATTCATATATATTCTTCATAATAATTTAATTAATATTTTAATTCATGTGGATCCTTTAAATTATATCTATATTCATATACATTTAAGCAAAATTAGCTAGATTCTCAAACATCAAACTTGATGATGTTATCAATGACATAATACTGGAAACAGTTCAGAATAACAGGGAACACCAGCATGACCAAAACAACCTGTAAATTAGGCCAATGGTCACTCCAACTTAGAACCCATTCAGCATAGAACATAAAGATTGGGAAATACAAAAGCATAAATATGATACCTTTCATCATAGTCAAACTGATAATGAAAATAATCAATTGTTTAACATAAGGAGTAAATCTAGGAGGATTTCCATAATTCCCAGATTCTATTTCTGTGATTTTCAAAACATAACAGATTTGATAAGTTATCAATAAGCAAACGTAAAGTATCGGTACCCCAATTGTAGTATCCATGAAAAGACTAATGAAATACCATTTACACTCATCATCATCGCCATCGTCAATATCTCCTTCTCCTTGATTGATCTTAAGTATACGCATGGTGTGCAACAGAATCTTGAATAAAGCCTTAGATTTAATCAAGGATAGAATAACATTCAAAAAATGGACCCCCATGGCACCAACAATTTGTTTACTTACATCATAAATCCAAACTTTCCAAGGTCGTTGATGTTTTTCTTTGAATCGTTTCAAAACTAATGAAGAGATCACAATCATAGCCATCAGGAATTGAATCACTATTGAAACTGGACCAAGAAGTTGACATTGAGGTTCTTTTGGATGTGGTTGGGGAGAATGGATTAATGTTATTACTTGAGATGGCGTACTACTTGGTATTATCGATATTGTGGCGGCAGCGGCACCAGCATTTACTACTGGTACCAGCATGACTTGTTTTTAAGATAGTCAGTTCAAGGCTTGAGAAATGAGTGATCTTTGTGACTTTGACTAAATTGGTGAAATCTAATGATATAAATTGGATTAATTAGGCAAGTATAATAGCTCTTAAGATTTGGTGTCAAAACTGGCCCCATCTCTAAGATCAAACATATATGGCTAATTATACTGTCGCGAATTTTTGTTGGGTGGTAACCACTATCTCCCACGTGACCTTATACATTACTAAAAAAAAATTCGAATTTGTCTAGGATTGGTATATGCATACTTCTGCATATGTCCGCATGATACAAGCGGACATAACTTAAGTAATAATAATAATTCACATATAATAATCTAATGTACACAAACACAATTTATAAATCTCTTTCAATCAAATACATTTCAAATCAAGCAGAAGAAGAGGACTCTTGGAAATACTGTCTTAAAATCAAAGCAAGCATCTTTGGCAACTCAACGATATCCTTAACAACGACATAGAACTCGAATGGGAAAGTATCTAAATACTTATCCACCTTCAGTTGCATATTCCCGTTGGCATCCGGAACATAACTGACTTGAGACATATCCAAGATGGATTCAGCACCAGTGGATCCGGCAGAGCCACCAGTACTGGCAGAATTGATACCATCAATGATGACAAAGACAAGCATGATTTTCTTTTCACGGGCTTCACGGACCAATCTTTGAATGGTATCATGGGATTCACATAACCCATCAGAGATGATGATTTGCAATTGCCATAACTCAGCAGAACCATTTGAAGTGGCTCTGGCTTGGGTGAACAATTCTAAAGATTTGGAAACCAGGTTGTGGATGTTTGTTCTTGTTTGGTCAAACATAAACTTCTGGAACACCTTGGCACCGGATTCGGCAGAGAATTGTTGGCCGAAAGAATGGACAACCTCCATCATCTCACCGAACTTCACGATGGACAATTCACCGGATTCTAATTGAGTCAAGGCATTGGCCACTAAGGAGATGGACTGGAAGGCCAAGTCGACACATTTCCCATCGCCTTCATTCATGGACTTGGAATCGTCAACAGCAATCATGATTTGGTATTGTCTCTTACTTGGCTTGGTACGACGTAACCAGATCTTGTCCTTTCTGAAGTCCGAGGCAATGTATGGGATGATACGTTTCATGTTCAGTCTCTTCCCTGTTTTGTAATCACCCTTGAGCTTCGTGGAGAGAGTTGGGGCCAAGATCAAACGTAGCTGTTCACAAAGAGACGAGGTCAAGTCAGAGGTGGAGAGGACAGATTCACGCCATAAGGCACGAGAGTCATCGATATCACGTTCGTTGGCTGTGGCAGTACCGTCCCTTTCCATGTCGATATCGGAGTCGGATTCTTCCCCGTCCTCGTCTTCTTCGATCTCGCCCTTAATCATATCTTCGTCTTCATCTGACAAATCGTCCGTTCTCTCACCAATGATCCCACCTTGGGTCTTACCATTGAACTCTTCAGCCTTCTCGCCCGAATCCTCTTGTTCCTCCATGTTTTCATCGGCCTTTTCACCTTCGTCTTCTTTGATCTCAGGCAACTTGGCTTGTTCTTCTTGTTCTTCTTCCAAATCGTCATCAATGGCCAAGTCTTCGTTGATGGAAGAAACCTGGTCCTTCTCAGCAGCACCTAGCGCCTGAGTTTCATCTCTGTCGTTGGAATTGGCACCGTCAATATGCTCGAATTCGTCTGGACGTTCGTTGGCTGAAGATTCCGGCTGTTCTTCGTCACGTGTCGAGGCTTCTTGGATCTCTTGATGACGACGATGGAACTGCTTTAAGGAATCACCGAGCTGTTTCAAAGACTGTTTGATTTCTTCCTGCGCTGGGTCGGAAGATTGTTGGTCTTCTTGCTTTTCTTGCTGTTGCTGCTGCTGCTGTTGGGCAGAGCCAGTAGCACCGACATCCTCCTTCTCCTCGTTGGTATCAGCTTGAGCACCATCGCCTTGGTCACCTGACTGTTGCTCAACAGCAGTGTCCTTGTCGATTTCTTCTTCTTCGTCGTCGTTATTGGCACCGGTGTCAGCACCTTCCAAGCCTTCCATTTGGTCACCGTTCTGGTCAGCCTCATCATCGTCATCGCCACCTTCTTCATCTTTTTCCGGCTCCTTGTCTCCTTCTTGCAACTCCTCGTTGTCAGAGCCAGCGTCTTCCTCGTCCACTTCCATGGCTTCGTCTTCGTTGGTGTCTGCGTCTTCATCGACTTCGTTGGTTTCGTTGGATTGAGGCTCCATGTTTTCATCCTCGTCCTCAGCATTGGCGTCTTCTTCTTCTTCTTCACCGCCTTCATTCTCAGCACTGTCGTCCTGTTCCATCTTGGCGTCTTGTTCGTCTTCGTCGTCTTCGTTGAACTTGTCATCCATGCCGTCATCGAGCCCGTCTGGGTTCTCTTCGTCCTGGCCTTCTTCTTCTTCGTCGTCGTCTTCACCGTCTAAGTTGATGTCGTCTGGCAATTCCAAGGCTTCCTGTTCTTGTGTCTGAGGATCCAATTGCTCGGCGTCTTCTTCATTGCGAACCTGGTCGTCTTGTTCAGCAGCACCTTCGTCCTCTTCGTCGTCGTCATTTTCTTGGTCGTCGTGCTCTTCTTCAGGCTGGTCCTGTTCAGGCTTGGAATCCTCCTTGGAATCGTCCTTCTTGTCCTTGGACTGAGGCTCCTGGTCGTCTTCCATGGCAGTGACGTCTTCGTCCTTGCCGTCCTTCTTGTCAGGCATGTCGTCCGACTCCTTCTCCTTGCCGTTCTCCTCCTGCACCTCTTCGTCCCACATCTTGTCGTCAATGGCATTTGGATCGGAGTCGTCCAGATCGTCAATTTCTTCGTCCATCTCCTCCTCCTCGTCTTCGGAATCAATGTCCTCGTCGTCTGATTGGTCTGACATGTTCTCGTTCGTGCCAGCCATGTCGCCCTCCATTTCAACAGCATCGTCCTTCTCATCCTCGTCGTCCTTCTCGTCCTTGTTCTCCTCCTTGTTTGGCTCCTGGGCATTTTCAGTGAGATCCTCGTCTTGTTCTTCATCCTTGGAGTTGTTAACAGCACCGTCACCGTCACCCAAACCTGTACCGTCCTGCAAGTTGTCGTCTTGCTTTTGCTCAGAGTCGTCTTGTTCTTCAGGAGAACAGAACCCTTCCTTGGACAAGGTCAACAGAGCCTGGGACATGATGTAAGTGGAATGCGAAATATCCTTGTGGTTTGTTAGCAACAAAGTCAAAATATGCTGGGACAATTGGATGTAGTTGGCCAAGAATGGAACTGTCAAGCTCAAAAGAGTCTTAACTGAGGCAGACTGGGAAACAGAGAACGAGCATTCCGACAATGTGGCGAAAAGTTCCTTCAAAGTGGCATTGATAGTCTTGTGGCGTAATTGAGATGCCAATTGGGACAATTGCTTTTGTTTGGTCTTGAACCATAAATCATCGTCTTCTGCTTCTTCGTCATCGTCCTTGTTGACTACCGTGTGGAAAGAGCTTTGCAACTTGGTGATCTTTTGGAAAGTGATCAAGATTTGGTTGGACAACTTTCTCAATCTTTCTTCAATGGAGATCACTTCAGAATCATCAACAGACATACCGGCGGTGGCGGTAGCAGCAGCAACAACACTAGTAGAAGCAACTGACAACTGTTCAATAATCCAGTTGATCACCAATTGACCAATGAACCCAACAGTAGCATTAACTTCACACCACTCGTTAACATCCTTGACAACAATCTCGAAAACATATTCCTTAAACTCAACCAACTTGGCCTTAACCAAAGTCGAAGATTCCCAGTTTTTGTGGAAAACATTGGCAAATCCAGATAATCTAACTTGGACATCTTCAAAAACACCAGCTTGCACATTCAAAGATCCCAACTTGTTGGAAATGGAAACAGTGGCAATGGCATGGTCCAAAACTTCAGGCAACCATCTCAAGATAAACTTAGCACAAGTCAAATCATCACTAACACCACTAGACAATGGAACAAATTGAACTTCATCGTTATTAGTCATAGTGATCTTTTCAAACTCACCAGCCAACGATTCCAATTGGGATAACCCTTCGGCCATCTTAACAATAGGAGTTCTACCACGAATCAAATAAGACATCAAATCTTCAACAATGGCTAAACCTCTCTCTAAATCACGTGGTTGGATCTCTTCATTACCTGCTGAAACCCCAGCACGTAATCTTGGTAACAATTCCACAATTCTGAAGAAATAGGCATCAATGGCACCACAGGACAACTTGTCAACAGTCTCGAAAGAGGGAGATCGGGAAAGAATCAACCCAGTACTTGTCTGTAACTGATGGATATCTTGTTTCATATTCCATTTCAACCCAATTCTCTTCAACTCCTTCATCGTGTCTGTAAGCAGCTTTCTCTTCTGAGTCTTCAAAGCAGTGATTTGTTTCTTGTTCTCTTCCGTCCATTTACTAGGAGTCTCCTTCTTAAGACGTTCCATTTCGGACAAGGTGTCCTTGGCTAAGTCCAACAACATTTGGTAATCTTGAGAAGCAGCAGTGATTCTGGAAGAATAGATGCCCATGTTCTTGTTGATCGTGACAATGTTCTTCAAGTGGGTTGGTCTGGTTTCCCATTCTGCAACAGAGGTCTTGACATTGGCTAAGGCAGCTTCAATGTCCACGTATTCCATCTTCTTGGTCTTAACAACAACCTCAGATGACGCAACCTTGTTGGAAGAGGTCAACCCAGCTTCAATTAGCGGTTGAACTAAACCAGATAGCAAAGTTCTATACTTTCTAACAATCTTGTACAAAGCGGCGTGCGATCTCTTGGACGATTGTTTCAAGGCATCAATGTTCACATCCTTCCATGAGGCAAGCAAGATGATTTCTTGAATATCCTTCTGCAACTTCTTCTTCCCCTGGTTGACATGATCGTTGATCAATGGGGTGAACTGGGTGTAGAAGGTGATCAAGTTCGACAATGTGTTGGCGATTTCAGAATGGGAATTCTTGTGCACCTTGTTCACATAGTTGGAGAAGGCTTGTAACAATCTTAAACGTGGGTGGAATTGACCGTAAGTGGACTTGGAAATGAACAAGTTCAACGACCCAATCACTTGGCCAATGTCGTACTCAACATCTTCCTCGTCATCAGCCAGCAATGGAACAATAATCACTTCAAACAAGTTGAACCACCATTCACCAATAGAAGCTTCGTTGGCAGAGTCTTCTCTTTCAAACAGGGTTCTCCAAGTGGACAACTCCAATCTTCTCCAAGAGACAATCAACGTGGTGAACTCATCAAAGACTGTCTTCAAAGTCACTTGAGAGGAAGCGTACTTCTCCCATTCAGCAATGAAAGTGTAAATCTGTTCAACCTTTTGAATCAATCTGGCCAATGGTGTCTTCACGGGGTAGGCCAAATATTCCAAAGAAATACGTTGTAAGGTTTGCAAAGTAGCATGCTCTGGCCATTGAGTCAACAATTCACCGACAGTACTTAACAACTTGGTCACCAAAGCCACAGATCTCTTCAATTCCAAAGGAGAATAACCACGGTAGAAATCCAATTCAGTGGACTTGATAGAGGCTGAAGCTGCATCAATAGATTGAGACAACTCAACAATAACGGAAGATAATTGAGATGGCTGAATAACACCGTGTTGGAAATCAGAAGAAGAATTCTTGATTAAAACCTTGGATATTTCAGAACCTTCATGAATCAAATCACCAGAACCCAAGACATCTTGTTCGTTCAACATGAACTTGACAAATCGTTGGGCAAACTTGGCATATTCTTCCTTCAAAATCTCACTTGTTGGTTTGACATCTGTACCATCTTCAGTGGAAATGTCCAAGAATTCTTCGAAATCCGGGAACATCTCCTTGAACTCCTCATCTGACTCTTCGGAAACATCGGTGTGTCTGTACAAAGAACCTTCTTCGGCAGCCTTGGCTTCTTGACGAGAACGACGTAAAGACCAACGGTAGTACAAAGTTTGGAAGATTTGTTGTAACTTGTCATCACTCACTTCCTTGGAAACAGCACCGGCACCTGTAGTGACAGCATTGAACAAGAATCTCATGATTTGTTCAGAGATGGCAGAGTCAACGTCAACAGATTTGGTAAACTCTCTTAAAGCCTCAAAGCCCTTGTTGAAAGACTCCGTTTGAGAAAGAGCTGACAAATCAACAAACCACAATGGGGTCATGTGGATTTTGGCAGTGAAATCACGACGAGATTGTAAGATCAAATCAAAACCAAGCTTCAAACCAAAGACATAACCCTTGAAAATATCATTGACATCAGAGAAATGGTTGAATTGTCTAGTCAATCTTTCCAAGAAGGAAGAGGTGTTTTGTTGGAACAATTCACAGTGTTTAGTCAATTCAGACAAAGAAGCATCTTCAGCCGATTCCAAGAATCTCATGACAGCGGACAAATCCACCGTGGAGCTCATGAAACTTTGCCATTCTTCGAAAAGATTATGGATAGAAACAGTAGCTTGACGGAAAACACGTGGCTTGGATGGAACATCGACGTCGTTCATCATTGGAACACTACTTTCCAAGACAATAGCGTCATCCCCGAACTTCACTTGTCTGATCTGTTTGAAGGACTCACGAATAGCCAAACATAAAGACTTCTTCATTTGATAGTTCTCGTACAACACATGATCTTCGATAGCTGGATCATAGGCGGAATCAGGAACGTACAATTGGATCAAACCTAATGAGAATAAGACCCAGGCTTGGCCTAATTCTTCATTGATTTTCAAGTTGACCAACTGGGACAAAGCTGGAACAAAGAATGAAGTATTAACACGGTTAAAGGCTTCAGAATCAACTTCGATGGTGGTCAATCTTGCCAAGGATTCCTCAGAAAGGTCATTCAAGAAAGAAATGTCTTCATCTGGACAAACTAAGCCAAAGACCTTAACGTACCAGTTGACAATAATCCTGGAATGTTCGGCCAACATGTTCTTAGTAACAGCAGTGGAATGTCTGACCAAACTCTTAGAGAAACCCAATGAATCACTCACAGTTTGATCCAATTGATCACCAGAGAAGTTGTTGTAATTACCAACGTTACAAAGAACCTTCTCCAAGAACTCACCTGAGAATAACGAAGCAGTTGAAGATGAGAATCCACCAGTCGCAGTAGTTCTACCCTTGCTCCATAAAGATTCAAAAACACGTGGATAAATATCAGAGTCGAAATCCAATAAGGCAGAGGTACCCAAACCAGCATATTGTGCCAACTTCAAAGTATCATTGTTGAAAGAAACAGAACTTTGAGAAACAACAAAGTTGAACAGATGGACAAAGTTTTCTTGGAAATTATGAGATCTTTGAATGAGGAACTTGGCACTGACAGTTTCCAAAGATTTGATACCAGCTTCCAAAGAGGCAAATGCAGTTTGGAACACTTCTTCATCAACATCAGCTGTGGTAGAAGTGGAGACTTGATCATAAAGACCCAAGATCGAAGTACTCAACCCAGCAATCAAATCGTCAGCGTTGGAATATTGCTTGAAAGCAACAGCGTCAAACTTCTTAATCAACTTCATCAAATCATCTCTATGGGCCCAAGTTTCAGCAGAATCTGGATATGAACCTCTGAACTTCTCCCAAAGTGGAGTCATCAATTCACCACGAGTCAACTTCAAGTCCTGGTCAAATTGGTTCAAAATGACATTCAAGGATTCAGTGTCAATACCAGCATCAGTTGGAGTGTCCTTGATCCATTTCTTCATCAACTGTTGGAAGACACGGACTTTGGCTTCATCTTTAACCTTGGTGGATTCAAACAAAGAGTACCATAAATTGACTAAGGAATGCAAGGATTCAAAAACGCCAACAGATGAAATGACTTGTTCAACGGAAAAAGATCTGATCTGAGTCAACAAATATTCTAAAGTCTGTTTCAAGAGAGAGAAAACGTTTAACTTTGGAGCAGAACGGATGTTTCTGCCATTAACTAAAGCAGCGCCTTGCTCGATGTAGTTAAGATCGGAAATCTTACCATGAATGGCACGAGTTTCAATCTCAGCCAATTTCACTAAGGATTTGGCAATAACAGCAATCAAATCGAACAAATGAGTCAAAGAAGAACCAACAGTGTAGGCAGATTCAGAAGAAGCGATGTCAGCAGACATAGCCGACTGAATGTAAATGTTCCATAATGGGTTCAAGGATTGATAAACATCAAAGTTCAACTTACTAGTAGAAGCAGCATCTGTAGTCAACACATCGGCCTTAACACTTGGTAATTGGTACAATTCCAATATAGCCTTAGAAACTTCAAAGCCTGACAAATGTCCAATAGCAGAACCTAATTGTTTGAAGACAACTTCATCCTCAGTGGCGAATTCAGCAGATGAGACAATGGTCTGAATCATTTGAGAAATCTGTGGCTGGGTGATGAATGGAACAGAAGTGGCCAAAACAGAAGTCAACTTGTCATTGAACAAAGACTCGTCAGCAACAGTAGAAGCAGTGGATAAAGTGTCCAAGATCTGGGCTAGTTGGAAACCGTTGGAATCGTCACAACCGATAAACTTGGAAATAGCACCATGACTCAACACCTTTTGATCAAACTCAGTACCACGATGGTTGATTTCTTCCATGAAAAGTTCAACACCTCTGTTTCTCATGGCACGTGATAACTCACCGAATTTTGGATCAACGGTCATAAACAATCTGAAGTTTGGATGTGGCTTCAAGATTCTTGGAGAACCGTCTGGCAAAGAACATTCGTTCATGATCAAAGAACCATTGATTTCTAACAAGGAGTTCAATCTATCCAAGACTGAAGGCGAACATAAGTTGGCATTGTCAAGGACCAACCAATGACCTTCTTCCACAGCTTTGACTAATAAACCGTCAAACCATTCGAATCTAACACTGTTGGCAGTTTCTTGGATCTTCAATTCAACAGCATGTAGTCTTTCAGCTAGTGCAGTAATGGCAGCATCTTCGTAGATAGAAGCGTAGAACTGTTCAAATTGGACCATGAATTGAGCAAAGTTATCCAAAGTGATATGGGTGCCATTCAAGAACTTCAACAAAGAGAGACATTGAACGTTAGCATCTAAAACTTCAGAAGAGCCTTTGAAGTAGGTCACCAAGGAAAGCTTTAATTGAACCTGCAACAAATTCAAAACAGCTGTGATTTCTCTAGTCAAATCCAATTGTTCATACCCACCAAGAATATCCATACTGTCAATGTCGGAATTCATGGAGAATTCGACAATCTTCGAACCAGTGATAGAAGACAAGTATCTGACTAAATCGGTCTTACCAGAGTTAGAAGGACCAACTAAGATCAAAGGCCAGTTGTTAGACAGAGCCAAGAAACAAGATTCAACAAAATCAAGATTGGTTTGCAAATGGTTCAACTTATGGTTTGGAGACAATTGCAAGTCTTGGGATCTTGAAACAATCGCCTTCTTGGCTTGGACAAAGTTCTCACCAATGTTGAAAACAGCATCAGTCAAAGGCTTGGTGGATTCAAAGACTTCATTGATGATCTTTCTGGCTTGAAGACGATCTTCCAAAGAACGGAATCTTTGAGTAATGATAATGTTCATGAAATCAACTGGAGTCAAACCTTGGGAAACATACTCGGCATCGTAAAGATCCAACCATCTCAAAGTATCACGTAAGTTGAACTCCCATGGAGCACCATTGGAACCCCAGAGCTTCTTGACAGTAACAGCATCTTCCAATTGAGAAACAACCTGGATCATCTTGGAGCAAACATCGGGTTCGATGGCAGGATGTAAATGAGAGGCAATCATAACCAAATCTTCGGCAGATAACATATCGACATAAACAACAGAGAATCTGTTCACAAAGGACTTTGGAAGACCCTTTCTGCCACCACCTTGATACTGTGGGTTCTGGGCAGCAAAGACTAAGAAGTTTGGATGTCTTGGGAAAGACTTGTCCAATTCTGGAATATAAGCTTCACCACGATGATCTAAACAGGCGTTAAGACCTTCCAAGACGGATTGAGATGCCAAGTTCATTTCGTCCAAAAGAACCCATTCACCTTGCTTCATAGCACGTAAGAAAGGAGCATCTCTCCAAGAGAATTCACCAGTCTTACTACCTTCAACAGGGGCATCAGAACCGAACAAATCAACCAAATCAGTTTGTTCAGAAAGATTGATTCTGGTCAAAGCATTACCAGTAGCCTTAGCCAAGGCAGAGACTAAAGAAGTCTTACCAACACCTGGAGAACCTTCTAATAAGATTGGTTTGTGGACTTGCATGGCACGAATAACACGCATGGCATTGGCAGCAGTGGTTGGAGCTTGGAAAGAGAAGGACTCTTGGGATTCGTCAGTAGACTTGACTGGAATGGAGAATATACCAGCAGTTAAAGCCACATCTGTTAAGGCAACCGAAACCTTGCCCAAATAGTAGGAAGTCAAATCAACTTGAGCAATGTCAGATAATTCCTTAACACATTCCAACTTCTTTTGGTTCAATCTTTCTTCAGACTCGGCCAAGTAAGCAGTGTTGTTAGTACCTAAGGCATCAATGAAAACCATAGAAGCACCGTGTATCAACGAACCATTGGCATCGCCATTGCTGGCGTTAGAAGAGTTGATGAACTCAACCCAGGATAAGATATCACGTAAGGAAATAACACCTGAAGAAATGTTGGCAGCACCTCCGCCTAATCTGGAAGCAAAGGATTCAGAAAACTTGACAACAATTGGGGCAAGATGCTTCAAATCGGAAGACAGCTTGGACTCGACAATAGTTTGCACGTCGTTGAAATCCTCCATAGAAGGAACCCAAATCTCAGTGAAACGGTTTCTTAAAGCTGGAGACAATTCCTTCTTACCATAGTCACCACCTGGATTCATAGTGGATAAGAATTGGAAACCTTCAGCAGCGGTGATGGAGGCTTCATCTTGAGAGGAGCCCTTTTCAGCTAAGAGCAAGGATCTTTCTGGTTCCAAGACTGAGTTCAATCTTTCCAAGACAGAATCGTCGGCAAGAGAGATTTCATCAAGGAGGAAGTATTGACCAGAAGTCAAAGCTTGGATCAACGGACCATCAGTCCATTCGAAAAGAACATTCATGTTGTTTCTGAGGTCTTTGATAGAGCCTTGGGTTTCTTCAGACAAAGTGGAAATGTCAGTGGCGGAAGAATCGTACAACTTGAGCAATTGATCCAATTCCAAATCATCGTCAAACTCAACAGACAATTCATTTAGGGCCAGATGCAATTGCTCAACTAACTTCAATTGAACCTCAGACTTATTTCTAACAGGTCTTTGAGCACCAAGAAGATCACCGGTTTCAGTGTTCTGATGAGCGTTAACAGTGATCAACTTCTTCTTGTGGAATTCGGCTAACAGTTGACAAACAGTAGTCTTACCACAACCAGTCTCACCAACCAATAAGATTGGTTCGTTGTTGTTCAAAGAAGTTTGGATCAACACAGCTAAACGACGAATGGCCTTGGTCCAAACAACAGAAGATTCAATGGACATCAAATCCTCATTCTCTAAGGATTGGTAGTATGCATCCATGTCTAATTTGACCCTCATGACCTTCTCCATGACCTCCTTGACAACGATCTTTTCTTCTGGCTTTCTAACACGCTCAGCCAACAACATGTAACCATTGGCAGCTAATTGTTCATAACCAACAGCTTCTCTCAAGGCCCAACGGAACAAGTCACGCAATGTGGCAAAGGAGTTCTTTTGCTCGAACAAACGAGAGGATTGACGTTGGACAGTTAATTGTCTGTAGACTTCAACAATCTTCTTGGCATATGTTGGAGCAATCTGACATCTTTCTCTTAAGATGATTTCCAATTCGTCTTGAGGAATATCATCGAAGTGTAATTCCAAGAAACGATTTCTGAAAGCACGTGATAACACCTTACGACCACCGTATAAGCCTGGAGGATTCTGGGTGGCAAACAACATGAAATCTGGATGTGGATGAACAACTTCTTGAGTCTCAGGAATGAACAACTCTCTGTTATCATCTAAAAGACGATTCAAAGCTTCCAAGACATCAGTAGGAGCCAAGTTCAATTCATCAAGAACCAACCAATGACCATTTCTCAAGGCTTCCACTAAGATACCTTCCTTGAAAGTCAACTTACCAGTGTCATCAGAGATATAAGTACCGAGATACTCCTGTAAGTCTGTGTGTTCATGGTTATTGATACGCACAAACTTGTTACCAGTGATGTCAGCAAGGTACTTGACCATAGAGGTCTTACCAGAGGAAGTAGGACCTTGAATCAAAATTGGAAACTTCTTACCAGAAGTGGCTCTGACCAAGTTCAACATGTTCTTCTCAACGAAAGGAGTGATGATGTAGTGTGGCTGGTCAACAACTTCCTCTGGCCCTTGTCTCATCCAATAGTGCTTGAACTGCACGTACTTTTCATCGTTGGTGGTTGGGTTTGGTGGAATCTGAGACACAACAGACTTGGCATTCTTCAATCTACCAATGGTATGCTGAGCAATCAAAGGCTTCAAGATTTCTTCAGAGGCCTTGTCCAATAAAGTCAAAAAGGCCATGGAGAAACCTTCGTATAAGGAACGACGAAGACCATAGATAGAGACAATATCGCACACATAAAGCAAGGTTCTGGTCAAAGTTCTGATGGAGAAATGAGGCTTCTGGTTAGCACCGTCAACGATTTGATTGGATTCAGCAAGTCTCTTGGCTTCAAGATACAATTGGGCAATGTCATTGCCGACCCATTCGTCACTGAGAGCATAACGACCAACATATCTGTCGATGATCTGCAACAAGTCAGCGATGTCACCATCTGGAGAATGAACATAGATCTCAGTGAATCTGGAACGGATACTCAATGGCAAGTCTCTCTTACCGACATCTGTGGCTGGGTTCATACAGGCAAAGATACGGAAATCTGGGTGGGCTTGGATGGATTCGACTTCACCCTTTTCAGAAAGCAGGATGGATCTTTGGGTAGCTTCAGCTAGCAAATCAGAGATACTTTCCAAGGTGTCTGGAGAGGCCAAATTGATTTCATCTAACAACAACCAATCACCGTTTCTGACAGACTTAACCAGAGAACCTTCGACAAAGTTGAACACAAACGAGTTCTCTAAAGCCTGAGATTGGGCTTCAAAATTCTTGATGGACACTTCCATTTCATCCCATTTTTGTTGCAAGACTTGTCTGTCCATGGCTGACAACTTTCTCTTCTTCTTGGCCGATTCTTGGGATTCTTTGGATTTTTGGGACTGTTCCTGTTCTTCAGCAGCAGATTTGGCAAAGACTTGGTTGGCTAGTTTGACAGCTTCGGTCCATAACTTGACAACATTCTTCCATTGGGAACGGTTGAAGCACTTGATCAACATCTTCTCGAACTTCTCGTTCTTCTTAGTAGAAAAGGTCAATCTAAACAAATCCAAGAAAGCTTCCTGAAGAGGCACAGCGACAGATTTAGCATTGACCGGTTTGTAACCACCAAGCAAATCACCAGTTTCGGTTTGTTGGGAAACATTGATAACAGTCAATTCCTTGTTCAACTGCTTAGCAACTTGTTGGACAACAGTGGTCTTACCGGTACCTGTTTCACCAACTAACAGAACAGGTTCAGTCATTTGAACAGCAACACCGATTTGTTCCATTAATCTCAAAGAATGGTTGGTTCTGGCGAAAGACGTCTTGTTCCCAGAAGTCTTCTTCTTGTACAAAGAACTGGAGGCCTTGTTCAAGTGTGCTCTGCCAATAACAATCTTGTCTTCCATATCGTCGTAGTCTGGGACGTGCTTCTTAAGGAAGAGTTGGATTCTGGAAGAGGCAATCTGTAAACTGGAACCAATCACGTTGATCAAAGGCTCCAAGGCTCCGGCTTCACTGATGGCACTGGCGAAACAATCAACAGCTTCGGCAAAAATGTTGTCAATGACTGAGGATTCCAAAAGTTGAGAAGAGTTGGAGATACCACAGTTCACAAAGATCACGTTGACACGTTGACAGAACTTGATCAAGTCTCTGGCAGAGATAACACGAGGATGAGATCCCTTATTTAAGACCAAGAAGGACTTGCTGGCGTAAGTGTGTTGGATTGATTCAAACAATTGGATGAAAGACGGTATCAACCTTTCCAAAACAGGGTATTGGGAGGAAAGAATCTGGGTCAACTCGTCCTTGCAGGGATCTTCGATATGTAAAGTCTTCCACAATCTTAACCCAATCAAGTCAGGAATAGAAACAACACCCTTCTTGCCCTTCCTCACATTTTCAGCAGAAGTTCTGATAGTGGAAATCAATTGGAACCCATTGGCAGCCTTAATGACTTCACCTCTGGAAGGAATAGTCAACTCTCTCTTCTCCAACAAACTCAATAGAACGGACAAGACTTCAGTAGGAGCCTTGTCGATATCTTCAATCAAAACCCAGCGGCCTTCCATGACAGCAGTTGTCAAGACACCATGTCTCCATTCAAAGGTACCCGGTTGAGAACCAGAGGTGTAGGTACCCAATAACAACTTGGCGTCTGTCTGTTCACCTAGATGGATCTTCACTAAGGTCTTGTCACAAGAGAGATATTTGGAAAGCTCGTTGATGAGGAACGTCTTACCAGAACCAGCACCACCGATCAACATCACTGGGGACGAATGTTGGACATGTGTAGCCAAGGATCTTAAAGTGGAGATGGATCTGTCTGTTGCAATAAAGGAAGTGGAAGTGGACAACGGCTGGTCAAAGTGGACCTTTGGCACTAAGACACCACAAACTGACACGACATATCTACTCAACATAGAGCTTTCAATGGTAATGATAGAGTCGGATTTGGATTGTTGGAATAACGAAGAGGATTGGGTGGCCACCTCTTGGTAGTTGAACAATCTTTTGGCTTCTAAGATGCCCAAGTATCTGAAATCAACATTGATGTCTCCTTCAAGAGAGCCGACCAAGGAATCTTCAGGCTTGATGAAGTTATTGAGCATGTCGTTCTGAGCCTTTTCACTGAAGTTCAAGTACTGGGAAAGAATCAATATAGAGATGTACTTGTTGATGCTGTTGGTGGAAGAAGTGCCCAAGACCTTGGAAACAGTGTCTGGAGAGATAAACTTCATGAATCTTTCTTGGTCTAACTGTAGCAATCTAAAGAAGGCAACTAAGATCATCTGCAATTCATTGTTATTGGCTGTGATCGTTTCGAGCTTATCTTCAACTTGGGCAAAGATGTCGTTCTGGTCCAAGTAGAATTCAACTAACGAGGAGACTTGTGGAGTTAATGAAACAATTCTGGCCAAGCCAGAGAGAACAATCGAGCCGTTGATCGTGTTGTTCTTGGTGGAACACAATTTGGTGTATTCCAATTCAATGGTCTGGCTGGAGATCCATCTGGAGATGAAGTCTAGGTAGATTGGTTCTAATGAATACAGAAAGGCTGTGGATAAAGTTGGGTCCAAGGCTCTGATGGAGAGAGTATTCAAGTTCTCAGTGATTGTCTTGGAAATATCGAATTGTAGGGCATTGGAGTCAATGGATTTTCTTTCGTAGAATTTGACAAAATCGGAAAATCTTGACTGTGATTCAGTGTAATTCAAAGTGATTTGATCGGACATGATAAAAAAAAAATAGCACCGTTCAATATTAGAGTAATGGTTATGGTGATTCACTTGCTTCTTGTTGTCTGTTCTTTTAGGGAGTAAGCAACAAATATATGGGGCAATTTCAATTGGAAACACTTAATTTAGTTAAGAAGTCTTAAACTGGCAACGGCAGAATCTACTATGCGAAATAAAGTTCTGGTTGGATAAAGTGAGTGATCAGAATATCAGCTGGTATATCAGGAATGATGCAATGATCTAATCAAGTAGTGAAATGAAGTTCTAGTGAATCTTAACCCTTTTAAATTACTGTGTTTTGTTGCCTTTGTTTGAATATTCATCTCTTATTGCTGTGTGTAGATGATATTAAAAAAATTTTAATCTTCCTGAGATGCGTCTTTCTTCCTGTCATTTGGGAGCGGGCAAATAATACAATCTTTACATGAGATATATTGAGGGATGTTCTCATCATGTGATCTTATTGTAGGGCAAATACTTCTATATGATATGATGGATTAACTATAGTGCCTCTTGCTCCAAACAGATAAGTTGCACCAAAACTCAGACTATGGACATGAATTTCTCATTATTAAAATAGTATTTTTGGAGATGATGGCAGTTCAAATAAAGAGTAATTTCAATCACGTGCGTGCTGTGATTACTGCGTAGTTTTTCTCGTCATGATGCGGAAACAAGAGGAGGCGTCAGACAACTGACATGATAGATAAGAGAAACAAATTGTTCGGTGTATTTCTGTCGTTGGTTGAGAACCATCAAGAGATTGTGTTTCAGTAAGGTTTTGTGTTTTTTTTTTAATTTTCCAAGCAGCTGTATCATAATTAAATAAATATTGATTGTCTTCAGAGTTCAGACTTTGAAATCGATCAAATTGATCGGTCCGGATTAATGGGGAATTGACTTACATAAGCGATGGGTTATGCATGAGTCGTGTCCATAACAAGTATTTTTTTTATTTTTTTTTTTTTATCAGGCTAAGTTACTTTTTTTTTCACAGCGCTGGTTTATAAAAAAAAAAAAACTAAAATAACTTCAAATTGTCAAGAATGGAACACCCTCACGTCTACACCTGACTTGTAATCTAGCTTTTGAAGATCAACCAAAGAGACACGCTCAGGATAAACAACCATGCCTCCAAAGTTCAATCCTAATACTGCTGGCTTTTTCGTCCCAGGTGACAACCAGCAAGCTGCTCCAAACCAACAGTTTGGTAACAACAGACAGTACAACAACAACTACTACAACAATGGTAGACAGTATAACAACAACTACAACAGTTACAACAGCTACAACAGAGGCGGGAACGTTCCAAACAAGAACATGTCCTACGAGCAATACATGAACCAACAGAACAACTTGAACCTCAACAGCAGATCAAACAGTAACACCAACTATTCTGCCTCCAACGTGAGCTCCAATGCCACCACTCCGGCTTCCAGTGCTTTGAGCTCGCCATCTGTTTCCACCACTTCTCTGACCTCTTTGAACCAATCTTTCGAGAAGATGGGTCTCTCTCCAATCTCCAACATCTTGGAAAACTTGAAGGAAGCTAAGGCCATTGCTGATGTCAAGACCGAAGCCACTGCCATTGCTGATAGAATTGCTGAAGACGGTGTCTCTGCTATTGAAGAATGGAAGTTAGTCGACATTGTCTCTAAGTTATCCAAGGCCAAGAACCCAGCTTTGATCAGAGAATCGTCAGTGATTATCATTTCTGCCATTGTCAGAAAGTTTGCTGGTCAATGTCCAAAGGAAGCTTACTTGTTACCTTTCTTATCCGTTGCCTTAGACTGTTTTGCTGATAAGGAAAACAACGTCAAGAGATCCGCCCAAGCTGCAGTTGATGCTATCTACGGTTCCTTCCCAGTCGAAGCTTTATCCTCTGTCTTGTTGGTTGAATTGTTAGCTTACTTGAAGTCTTCTGCCAAGTGGCAATCTAAGATCGCAGCCTTGAAGATTGTTGATAAGATCACTGAAGAATCCCCAAGTGATTTGATCGAATTGAGATTCAAGGAAGCTGTCCCAGTCTTAACTGATATGACTGTTGATTTCAAGCCGGAATTGGCCAAGGCTGGTTTAAAGACTATGTCTGCCTTCGTTAAGGTCTTGGATAACTTGGATTTACAACCACGTTACGATTTGATTGTTTCTACCTTATCTGATCCAAACAAGGTTCCAGACTGTATCAAGTCCTTGTCTTCTGTTACCTTTGTTGCTGAAGTTACTGAACCAGCTTTGTCCTTGTTGGTTCCAATTTTAGTCAGATCCTTGAGCTTGTCTTCCTCTTCTCAAGAACAATTACGTCAAACCGTCATTGTTGTTGAAAACTTGACCAGATTGGTTAACAACGCTATTGAAATCGAGTCTTACATCCCGCTTTTGATGCCAGGTGTTAAGAGAGTTTTAGACACCGCTGCTTTGCCAGAAGTTAGAGAATTGGCTGAAAAGGCCTACAAGGTCTTACAAGATGACTCCTTGGACAACGGTAAGTTTGGTGGTAGATTGACTTTAGAAGAAGGTAAGAAGTACTTGGATGCCTCCAAGATCAACGATGAAACCATGTACGCTTACTTGACCAAGGTTTTAGTTTCTGACGCCAACGTCAATGACTGGAAGAGATTAAGAGAATACTTACACTTAGCCTTACCACAATTCATTGCCTCTGAAGAAGAAGTCACCTCTTACACTGAAGAAATTGTCACCAAGTTAAGAACCTTATTCACCCCAGATGCCGTTGAATCCAACGAAGATGACGGTATTGAAATCGTCAACTCTGATTTCTCCTTGGCTTACGGTGGTCGTATGTTGTTAAACAAGACCAACTTAAGATTGTTGAAGGGTCACAGATACGGTTTGTGTGGTCGTAACGGTGCTGGTAAGTCCACTTTGATGAGAGCCATCGCCAACGGTCAATTAGAAGGCTTCCCAGACAAGTCTGAATTGAGAACCTGTTTTGTTGAACATAAGTTGCAAGGTGCCGAAGGTGACATGGACTTGGTCAGTTTCATTGCCTCTGATGCTGAATTAGAAGGTACTTCTAAGGAAGAAATCGCCAACGCCTTAGCCGAAGTTGGTTTCGACCAAGAAAGAAGGGAACAACATGTTGGTTCTTTATCCGGTGGTTGGAAGATGAAGTTAGAATTGGCCAGAGCCATGTTAATGAAGGCTGATGTCTTATTATTAGATGAACCTACCAATCATTTGGATGTCACTAACGTTGCCTGGTTACAAGACTACCTTACCTCCCATGAAGAAATCACCTCTTTGATTGTTTCCCATGACTCCGGTTTCCTTGACACTGTCTGTACCGACATCATCCACTACGAAAACAAGAAGTTGGCCTACTACAAGGGTAACTTGTCTGAATTCGTCAAGGCTAAGCCAGAAGGTAAGTCTTACTACACTTTGACCGACTCCAATGTCAAGATGGCCTTCCCACCTCCAGGTATCTTAACCGGTGTCAAATCCAACACCAGATCTGTTGCCAGATTGACCAATGTCACTTTCTCCTACCCAGGTGCCACCAAGCCTTCCTTGTCCAACATTTCCTGTTCTTTATCTTTAAGTTCCAGAGTTGCTGTCTTAGGTCCAAACGGTGCTGGTAAGTCCACCTTAATCAAGTTGTTGACGGGTGAAACCGTTCCACAAGAAGGTAAGGTTGAAAAGCATCCAAACTTACGTATTGGTTACATCGCCCAACACGCCTTGCAACACGTTGAAATGCACAAGGAAAAGACTGCTAACCAATATTTGCAATGGAGATACAGATTTGGTGATGATCGTGAAATCTTGTTGAAGGAATCCAGAAAGGTTTCCGCCGAAGAAAAGGCCATCATGGAACAACAAATCGACATTGCTGATGGTAGAGGTCCAAGACAATTGGAAGCCATTGTTGGTAGACAAAAGTTGAAGAAGTCCTTCCAATACGAAGTCAAGTGGGTCAATTGGTTACCAAAGTACAACTCCTGGGTTCCAAAGGAACTCTTATTGGAGCATGGTTTCGACAAGATTATCCAAAAGTTCGATGACCACGAAGCTTCCAGAGAAGGTTTAGGTTACCGTGAATTGGTTCCAAAGGTTATCAGAAAGCATTTCGAAGACGTTGGTTTAGACGGTGATATTGCCGATCACACTCCAATGGGTTCTCTTTCCGGTGGTCAATTGGTCAAGGTTGTTATTGCTGGTGCCATGTGGAACAACCCACATTTATTAGTCTTGGATGAACCTACCAATTATTTGGATAGAGACTCCTTAGGTGGTCTGGCTGTCGCTATTAGAGACTGGACTGGTGGTGTTGTCATGATCTCACATAACAACGAGTTCGTTGGTGCTTTATGCCCAGAGCAATGGGTTGTTGAAAACGGTACCATGGTTTCTAAGGGACATGCTGTTGTCGATAACTCTCGTTTCGAAGACGATGGTGCTACTTCCACTGAAGGTTCCCCAGCTCCAACTCCTGCTCCAGTTGCTAAGACCAGTGAAAACGATGATTCTCCTGCTAACATCAAGGTTAGAATTAGAAAGAAGAAGATGACCAGAAACGAAAAGAAACTCCAAGAAGAACGTCGTCGTTTGAGATACATTGAGTGGTTAAGTAGTCCAAAGGGTACTCCAAAGCCTCCTAACTCTGATGACGAAGACGAATAATCGTGTAGTTTGGTCTTGATATATTTATTTCTTTTCTTGTTTTGGGTGTTAAATTTTATTTGGTTCGCTGCCGAGTGGTCTGTGCTTTATATTTATGCTTTTTTGGGGATATTACATTTAATAGTTTTCTGTTTTATATAACTTTAATAAATCCTATAGATTTTAGTTTTGGAACTTAAACCTATAAAGCTCCTTCAAGTTCAATCCATAAAGTACTGACACGTGATGGTAGTATTTTTGGTTTTGAGTTATGAGCGGGGTTAAGGTCCATATGCATGGGAAAAAAATTTCCTGCATAACGTTTATCCGGTATCCGTTTATAACCGGATCAGCATCTAATTATATTTTTGAATAAATTTTTTCTGACACAAAACGATCGCGTATTCTAGAAAATAAACTGATCAATTTTAAATTAAGGAACCCTGAAGAGATCAATGTACATAAAAAGGCTAGGTTTGATCTCCTAACCTAGTGAAAGGGCAAATATCTTATTCTTACACGGTTAATAGCCTATAGAAGTGGATTCCTTAGTTTGAATTCATGTACCTTTATAGGGTCACTATACTTTTCTAATTTTGATTTAGAAATTCGGAATGTCCTTATAAGCTTTTAGTCTAAATATTATCTTCTCCGCCCTTTCCCATTGGAGGTGGAGGGGTATTCCAAACTACCTATGTATTTCTAAAAACAGTGATAATTTGAAAAATACTCAATTTTTAATCTCCAATAATCAATTCAAAATTAGAACCTAGATGAGACCTTTAGATAAGAATAACTTGACGGGTTAAGATTAGATGTTGATGTGGATGATTCTACAACCAAGTTTCTATTCTCATAGTGATACTTAAGAGTTCGCATTGAATAGTTCCATAGGTTTCCGCCCCCCCCCCTTCACTTATGTATAATTGGTCCTTAGTATTAAACCGTATACTCTGGAACTCTGATGATATATCAAAAGGGTGGCCAAGTCTTGTAGTCGGTTAGATTTAGGGAATAAAAACTTCCCCGCGCCATACCAATAAACGCGTATATAGTACTAAATCTGAAGTTTCTCTGTAAATCTTGCACAAGTGTATCACAAAGTAGATCAAGAGTACTAGAGTTTAGATAAAATTTATAACCCGCGAGATTCCGATCAGAAAGTATTGCTTAGAAGTTCAGGGACGATATTAATAATGATATTACTCATAATATGATAGATATTTCTGTCAAGATAATAATTTTGTAATAATAAAAAAAAAGTGCCGTAAACCGTAGCTGGATTTCTAAAAATTTGCGGTGCATGTAGAAAACATCGCCCACCGCTGCCCGCGTGGTTGTTTTTCTTTTGGTAGGATCAAAGGAAAAAAAGCAAAGGGCAAGCGGAGTATAAAGTAACAGCAGTTCCCACCTGAACTTTAAACCCGCATCACGACATTCAGAGAAAATCAAAGATGTATATGTATATTGTTTAATTTAGCCACTGTTACCATATCAGAACCAGAATCCCAGAGTTCTGCACTCACCATCAAATAACCATGTTCTTCACCAAATCCAAAACACAGTCCCTTCCTCTAAATCCACAATCCGTCCTCAAATCGATAGTGTCAACTTTCCTTCCCGGATCAAGCGCGGCTGCTTCTTCAATGCCCTCAACAACCACAAAACCACCACCTCCAAACGCCATCAAAATCTCATCCGTCCTCAACGCCAACAACATCTCCTCTAATAACAAACGATACCTCGACACACCAGACCATTACCGCTTCCACTCCTCTTATGCCAGTTATTGCCATCACGGTGCCACACAATCACCAGTCATCACATCTTTGTTGGACTTGACAGATAACCACTCTGGTCTCTCGCTACTTCCTAAGAGAAGATTGTACGGTAACCCATTTGAGACTTTGAGTATTAAATCAGGGGATGATGCGATCATTGTCAGTCCCAACTTGATTGGTGTTGCTGACGGTGTCAGTGGTTACAGTGGTGAGCATGCTGATTCCGGGTTGTTCGCTAGATCCATCTTGGAAAATATCAGTCGTCACTTCACCGAACTAAGCTCTAAACACAGTGAGAACTTGAAAGCATTGAGCGACGCCGAGATTGTCAGGGATTTAGATTTGTCGTTCAAGGAATCTTTGAAGGTTATGGAGTTTGAGAAGTTGAGAGGTTCGTCTACCCTACTGGTTGGTATGATTGTTGACACTACTTTGAAAGTGCTAAGTTTGGGTGACTCTAAGATCTTTGTCATTAGAGATAGCGAGATCGTCTTCACCAACAAGGAGCAATACATCAGTTCCATGTGTCCTCAACAAGTGGGCACGAATTTCCCAGAAAAGAAGCCCTCAGAGGTTGTAGAAATCTCCAATATCCAGTTACAGAATGACGATCTTATCTTGGTTTGTTCAGACGGTTTGACTGACAACTTGTACCCGGATGAGATTCTGCAATTCATCAATGAAAGACTCAATATTGACAAGACGAATCTACACGAAGTCACCAACGCCTTGTTGAAGGAAACCAAGTCTATTGCCTTTGACAGTTACTGTGTGTGTCCATACGTTGAAAAGGTCAACGAATTACACAACCAATTCATCCAAGGTGGTAAGTTGGACGATATTTCCATTTGCATTTCCAAGGTCTCCTTCAACGAACCAACTTATATCAAGTGATCCATCACATCGTCGCGATTATCTTTCTGAAGCTCTGAAGACACTGTCACCTTCATTATTAAAAAGTCTGTTACACTCATATCATTTGGGCTTTGTCTGTTTTTGTTTTTGTTCTGCATTTTTTACTCATTTTAGAGTTAGTTTATTGGAGATCGGACTCACTCGATCAAGAAGATTCTAGTGGTCTGGTTCTCCAAGTTAATTGTTAATTCTCATACACAATTGGGTGTACTATATTATTATTATTTGCATATGTCATACAGGTTAAAATTAAGGAATTCGGTTTATATATAGTACAATTTAGGAATTGTCAATTGAAATTAATACAGGGGATATTTAATACATATCAATATTTCATGGTAAGTTTTTAGTTCAGTGACCTTCAAGATTGAATTAACAATTGAGTTGTAATGTGTTCAACGTTCTATAAAATTATTTATAGTTCCATCACGTGATTTGAAGAAACCCATGTAATTTTTTTTTGGATTACAACCGATAGCCCTAAATTTCAACCACGTGGAATGTCACTAGTAATTTAAGTATTTTCTTGACCTTGTAACTTGTAACTTAATTAATTGGTTAAATTCTAGTCCAGCTAGAACCAGCTAATTGGACAAACTAACTGAGAGAGTCTGAGACTCAACTAAGCTGTACGTATAGTACTTTTCTTTTATTACCGCGAATATTTCCATAACCGGTAATCAGAGGCTAGTTAGTACTATGACGTAATTCTAGAACCGGAAAGAATTGACAGTTTTGATATGGGACACATGGTGATACGTAATGGTGCAAGTAAATCTTAAAATTACTTGTAACATTTTGAATATTGTATGGTTACTCTACTAGTGGCTGAATCTGATATCTTAATTCTAGAAAGAAAAGAAATGCAGGTGATTATACTATTAGACTATCCTCGAAATAGTATAAATGATGTTGGGTTTCCGGCTCTCATTCTAACCGCATCTAGTTATTGTTATGTAGGTTATCTCCATTGTACTGTATTTCTGCAATCCAATTGAATACAATTCAACATGTTCACAACAAGAGTTCTTAGACAACAAGCAGGGGCATTTTCCAAATTACCACATCTAAATGAAGTCAAAATGGCTTATGATCTCCATCAACCAGCTGTCTCCTTACAAAGCAATATCAACAATGAAAATCATGAAAATGAGCCAATTCTCTTTATCCATGGAATCTTTGGTAATAAGAAATCATATGCTCAAGACTCCAAACTAATTGCTGATTCTACACATACTCCAGTATACACTTTAGATCTAAGAAATCATGGTGAGACTTCACATGCTGCACCATTTAATTATGATGTGCTGACAGATGATATTAAGGCATTCTGTGAAGAACATTCCTTTAAGAAGGTGAAGCTCGTGGGTTATTCCTTAGGTGCTAAGGCCTCTATGTTGACAGCTTTGAGGTGTCCCGATTTGGTGAAGTCGGCTGTCATCATAGACAATGCTCCAATCAACCAACCACATGTGAGGGGATTCATGAAATCTTATATTAAGTCAATGAAGTATGTCTTGGATGAATCGAGGATACATAAGAATGATAAGCAATGGAAAGAAAAGGCCAACCAAGCAATGCAGAAGTTCTTGCCTAATGGAAACCTGAGGAGAAATTTGCTGGTCAACTTGGTGAACAAACCACCTAAGAATGCCGAAGAATCAACTATCAACTTTGACACCGACTACATCCAATTCCTTAATCCGATTCATGAAATGGAACAAATGATCATTGACGAAGTGGCAACCTGGCCAGATACGACAGGGTTGAAATATCAAGGAAAGACGCATTTCATCAGAGGTTTGAAGTCCCCATTCATTACTCAAGAAGGTGAGACTGCCATTAAGGATCATTTCCCAAATGCTGATATCACTGATTTAAATTCAAATCATGACATCTTGGACGATAGACCTGGTGAATATGTCAAGATCATTTGTGATTTCTTCAATTTACATAGATATCAGAACCCTCCAAAGGATGCCGGTGTTGTGAATTATTCTGGTTATGGATTCCAACAGCCTCAACAACCAACGATGAGCGTCAACTGAATTTATCAGTTTAAATATTTTAGGCTTTATAGATGATTTTAATAGAGCATTCAAATATTGTTATTTTTTTTTTTTTTGCTTTAGATATGACGTATATGATTAAGTAATGAACCATATATTTTTCCATCTCTAATTAAAGTTGTAAATGTTTAAAATTCATAATATAGTGATCGATATAAGCATAAAATAATTAAATTTATTCAATTATTTGGATTAGTTAGTGCTTACTCAAAAGCATTCAGTATGGCGATTTCATAAAATTCATTACATATACGTGCAATCTTCAATTCGTACAAATATTTTGTTTCAAAAAAATGGCATTGGATTTTACTAGGCCAATCCGTCCATATGCGGTGATAAAAAGGTAGTATGATTCTCGCCAGTATGTTTTAAGGAGCAGAAAGGCTATTTCTTTTAGATGAGCTTACTAAGTCACTGGGATTGTTGTTCTTAATAGAAATGGATAATAAAATGTGTATGTACAAGTTTATAGTTTTATATATATATATATAATCAGCCAGTAATAATTATGGAATATCTTTGTTCACTCGATGTTCTTAATGAAGTATTCCTTCAAGTTCTTGTCGGAAACAGCGCTTGGAGAACTGACAACCATATCACTACCATTACTGGTCTTTGGGAAGGCAATGACATCTCTAATGGTATTGGATCCAATAAGCAAAGTCATCAATCTATCAAACCCAATAGCAAATCCTGCATGAGGAGGACATCCCAATTCTAGAGCCTTTAATAAATGGCCAAATAATTCATCATGGTTCTTTATCTCTAAAATCTCCTTAAGAACGTATTTCTGGATCTCGGCATCATGGATTCTACGAGAGCCACCACCAATTTCCATACCGTTGATAACCAAGTCATAGTGGTCACCTTTGACATTCAAGGGGTTATTGAAAAGTTCTTCATAATCTTCCAATTTGACCATAGTAAATGGATGGTGTGTTGCTTCAAATTTGTTGTAGTCATATCTTGGATACTTATCACAATGACCATCTAACTCAACAGGATTGAACAGTGGGAAATTCTCCACCCATAATGCAACATTCTCATTGGATTCACAACGTCTCCATTTAGCTGGGAATTCTTCAATAGCCAATTGTCTGAATCTACCTAATGGTGTTGGGTTTTCATAAGAAAGTTCGGCTCTGTCACAATAAGCAAAAACGTCACCGATCTTAAGGTCCAACTTAGAACGAAGGCCTTCGTAGTTCTTCAATGGGTAATCTTTTTGGATCATGTCTGTCCAGGTTTCTTGGTCCCTTTTTGTCCTAATTTGCATGGTTCGAACGGTTCTCTTGTTGTACTCTAGACTGTCTGAAAGTCTCTCAGGAATCTTCTTATTGTTCTCATCAAGAGCACCTCTCAATACCAACACTTCTAGAACTGGGAATTCTTCGTTCAATGGCTTTGAGCTGAATTCTGAGATATTTACAATTTCTAGAGTAGATCTTAGATCTGGCTTGTCAATACCATACTTAGCAATAACTTCATTGTAGTCTAGATGGATCAATGCACCGCCCTTTTGAGTAGACCCGTCTTTGTTCAAAGTCAACAACTCGTTATTACCGATATCTTTGAAGATCTTTTTTACTGTTGACTCAATGACATCTTGAACATCACGAGCGTCTGCAAAGGACATTTCCAAGTCAACTTGGGTGAATTCTGGTTGTCTGTCACTTCTTAAATCTTCATCTCTGAAACATCTGGCAATTTGGAAATAGTTCTTGACACCACTGGCCATTAGTAACTGCTTGTATTGTTGTGGTGATTGCGGTAATGCGTAGAATAAGTTGCTCTTTCTAGTTGGAACTAAGAACTCCCTAGCACCTTCTGGTGTTGACTTGAATAATAACGGGGTTTCGATCTCCATGAACTTCAGCTCATTGATCAAGTAGTTCCTGATCAGGTTGGAAGCATCCGATCTAGTCTTGAGTGCGTTTTGAAAGTAAGGTAATCTTAACTGTAAGTATCTGAACTGTTGTGGAAATTCATTTGGTAGGGTCTTCAAGGATTCTAATTGCGAGGTTAAGATATCACTGTTGTTTAGTGTCTTCATGTGTTGAATATCCAATTCCCATCTGACCTCTTCATCACCATCCTTCGCAAATCTCTTCATGATCTTACCTGTGATACTGATACAATCTTCTATTTGTGATTTTTGGATTTGCTCAACAATTCTTGGATCTTTGGAAATAATCTGAGTGAAGTTGCCTTCAAAGTCTCTCAAAGTGGCAAAGGCAATCTTCTTCCCAAGCTTCTTTGGTTTCTTGTCCACCCAGCCTTGTAAAGTGACTGTCTTATCCCAATGTGATTGGATATCATTGTTTATGGAACTGATCGTGTTCGTGTATTTAGGAAATTGAAACTTGGTGAAGACTTCCTCCTTGGTTGGAAGTTTATTACACGTTCTTGAAGTTGAATGGATAGATCTAACAAGAGGCAATCTTGTTATCTTAAGGACCCTCATTCTTTTAGTGTGATGAACTTTTCAAAATAAACTCGACAACTAAAGAATGTAGTGACAACCTATGATGTTGCCATAATTGAATGAATAATTTCCTGCATCGGATTTCTACCGCATAATTACATATATTATGATTGAGACTCAAATTCTATGATCTCCAACTCAAAAAAAAAACTAGATTCTTTCTTTTGGGCGGTTAATGTGATAGGCAAATTCTTGCAAAATCTACTATATCATGAAACCTTTTAATTGTGTTTTTATTTCAAGTAAGAACGATTGATACGAGATACAAGCTTGCAAGTTTCAAGTTAAGGAAAAAATAAAAAATGCGCTGGCCCGGAGTCGAACCGGGGGCTCAAAGATGGCAACTTTGAATTTTACCGCTAAACCACCAGCGCTGAGAATTGATCTTTAAATTATTGGATTCTCACAAACGTTGGAGAGAAAAACTTCAAAAATCTATAAATCACTTGATAAAAATGGTCTTGTTCTTACAGGAGTGTTAGTGGTTTCATAATTGTCCAACACTAAGCAATCAGAGGCAATTGTTCATGAAATATCAACATAAAGATATGACCCAGTTGTTACTAAACTATGTTTTTGACGAGAAGGAATCTGAATCGAAAGTGGTTGAAGTATAAGACTTGAAGATAGATGATTTACTGCTTATGATAAGATTCTCATGGTTGATTGAAGAAGAGGTGATCTTTTAATTATTATTTGAATGAATGAAATTATATTGTTGATAAAAAAAAAAGAAGAACAGCTGATAATTTTGAAATCAGATTGATATTTAACGGCATAGAAGAATATGGAAGGTTTCTTATTTCTTTGAGATTACAGGTGAACATTCAATAGATAATTGAAATCCATTGATTGCTCTTATATGAATGTTAAGGTTGGCAACAACTTAAATTTGAAAATCTCAAGCTAAGAAGTTTGAAATGA
>JAKUBK010000033.1:0-61736 GCA_030566875.1 Waltiozyma chaumierensis | reverse complement strand
CTGGAGCTTCTCGCACCGGGAAATATATATCTGATACCTGGATATCAGACACCTTTGGGTCCTCTTTGATGACTACCTTCCATAAGTATTGTGATACTTCACAGAACTGAAAGAAATTTTGGAACTTCTCCCTTGTTCTATAGTCACCATTTGTAAGAAACTCAATAATTCTCCAGTCAAAAGTTGTGTCGATCCTCTTATTTCTTACATAATATAAGAATATATGTTATAGGAAGGAGAGACGGACTGCAACTAGATGAATAGTAATAACTATTTGTGAGGATGATGTGACACTGGAATGTTATATAACAGTTATCTTTTTAAAACACTTAGTACACACGATATGGTAGAGGAAAGGATTCCTCTGAATATTTCTATTAAATCTTTTCTGGACAACTTGAGGTTCGACCTAAGGCACGGCATCATCCGCTGGAATATTATCTAAGGTTGCCCTGGACTAGATACACGTGACGAACTGTTAAGTCCACGTGACTATGAGATTGATTTCTTACACATAACATAACAAAGACTCCGTGGCCAAGCTGGTTAAGGCGCACGACTGTTAACTTTAATAGATTATCGTGAGATCGGCAGTTCAATCCTGCCCGGGGTCGTTTTTTTAATTTTTCCACTTTATAGAAAATATCTTTTCTTCCATGGTGTTTTTATGATCTATATGACTTTACTTGATATTAACTTTTGCTATCCATTGTTGCACTCTTCTCCTAAGAAGATCCAATCTTAAAATTATAATACATCTTCATCCCTGACTCCAAATTGAAATAGTTCAAAAGAGACAATTCTAAGTCCATTTTATTCGTCTTGATGTTTCTAATTAGTTTCTTGATAATCATAGTAACTTTTGTATTAGAGCCATGATTGAGAAGCATGATTTGTTCCTCTTTGCTTTTCGAACTGGTATTTATGAGGTTCAATGATGGAACAACTGTGGCTAGTATGATTGATTTGTTGATGAGAATCGCGTTGTTGACCTTAAATAATTTACCTTGGGTATCAATACTAGAGTTCACTTTGGTGCAGATAATGTTTGATCTCAGTAGATTTATAAAGTTGTCTAATTTAATGATGGATTGGTTACTTTGGTTGACTAGGGATTTATTATCATTTTTAAACTTGTCAAACTCATATAGCATAGATGAGCTTGATGATAATGACTTTAATGATGTTGTTAGTGGCAAGTTTGCCAAGACCTGAAGTTTATCCAGTGTAGATGGTTTTGAAGAAGCTGGATATTTGTCTATGCTTGATTTTAATGGGATGACTGGGTGCACCTTTTTATTCGTAGTTTGAATGGCAGTATTAAGCTTTGAAGATAATGCGGTGATACCTTTCTTTTGAAGAGCAGATTGTTTTACAATCATTGGTATTGCGATTCGTTTTGAAGTTGTCTTGTTCGGTATAACTATTGGCATTTTTATTGGTTTATTGGTCATTAAAGGAACTGGGGTTGATATCGTGAGACTTTGGGTCATCGTCCTGAGATCCTTGGCCACCTTCACTGATGAGAAATTGTTCAGATCTGTGCTTTTGAGAGGATTTGATTGATCTTTAGTACTATATCTGAGCTGGCTTAGTTGACCAAGAGGTTTGATTGGCTTTCTCACACTCGGTCTTGGGAGTTGATTGGGTTTGTCTCCTTCCATTTCTAAAGATCTTCTGAATTGAGAATTGAATCAAGGGATAAAATTGTTGCCCGCCAGCTTAGTACAGGCTTCGTATATTGGGAACAGATATGTAAAGAAAAAGTTATTATCGCCAGGTTTATTTTTCTCTTCCAATTGGTATATACGTAAAAGAATTGGAGTTTGATTATCTTTTAATACATAAAAATGATTTCTTATGTACAAATTAGTACTATGATTGTTTTTATGAAAGCTTTATGTTCAAGACACACAAACGCTTGGTGCGGACACTCCTAGAGAAGTGTGCACTGTGTACTGTGTACTAGCTCCCTAACTTCAACCATGTAGTTACTAGTCTGATAAGATCCTTAAAATACTCACTCAGATGTTTCTAGTAATTAATTGTAGTCCACACCATTTGATATTTTGATCAGTGCAGCAAACAAATATTTGATGTCTTGGAATCTGGATGATAATATTGCTTAAGTCTTATGTAGTTTGAAGGTTTGTCGAGACTCGATCTGTAATTTAATATTCTGAACACATCCACTGTATTATTCTCGATTCTACGAGTTAAATCAATTGAACTTGAAATAGATTAGTGCTTGTTTGATTCTCGGTAATTTGGACTGGGTAGCCTTTAACCTGTTTTAACCTGTTGAACAATCAATTGTTGTGGCATTCATGTAACTATTCCAAAATCCAGACCTCGGTTCGATTAGAAATCACAGTATACTGTTGGTCAACCACTCAGGAAGCCAAAACTTATGTCCTGCTACACTCTATGTCTCAATAAGTGGATTACTCCAAAGGTATTGTGAACTCTCGTTTAACAATTATTTGTTTTATATCCTTTTTACTCGCCTTTCTCATGACTGATATGAATCTAGATTCTACCTACTCGACCTCGTCCAGGTTTAAAATATCCGTTAATATCGATTGATCAAAGTTAATTTCAATGGGTTTTTATCTACTAAATGTTGTTGATGATTTTATTCACCAGCCCAATTAGAGGTGCATTTCGTGTGATCCAGACTCCAGACTCCAGGCTCCAGGCTCCAGGCTCCAGACTCAATTAAGTCCAAGATAGTTTGCTAGTAACATTATTCGTCTCCAAATCCCGCAAAACCCTCATATTATATTTGTTGTAAGCTCTAAGTTTATCTCATTTTACTTATGACTAAAAGTTAGAAGGTTTCTGAAACTATCTTGGTAATTCATTAGAAAAGGGAAATCCAAGAAATAAACATACTTGACTCTCTTGGCCCATCTCTTGGTCACCCTTGGAACTTGGTACCTCCATCTTGAATCAGCTTGATTCCCTCAGTCTTGAGCCTCGACTCTCAACTTTCAACTTTCAACTTTCAAGTCCTCTATTCAACTAACTGATGTACTAGACTCTAGTGCCTTTATAAGCTCGTATCTCATATATAGTAAAATGTGGTTGGAAGTTGGAAGTGTAAAACAAATGAGTGGAACACCCTGACCAACTCTAAGATTTTCTGACCCTTCGTACATAATATTGCGGAACTCTGCCTATCCTCGCCAACGTCTGCGTGTGACGTCGTGTGCATTATGCGTGACGGGCTACTACTGTGGCTATTCAGTTGTTCACCCTAGCACCACGGCCGACGGGCCCCGGTGCCGACTTTATCAAGCTGCCTCTCCTGGCTGTATCCGCCTTGGAATTAACCTAGGTACCGAGTTTAGTACGACTTTTGATATTTGTCACCTCAAAAATCAAAATTGTCCTTTCTGTAATTTGGAAAGAAAAGTGAAAGAAGATACAAGAATGTGAAGCTTTGAACTTGGAAGATGTAAATCTTAGAGTTTGTAACTAATTTATTCGCATTTCCGAAATTCTCAGACCTTTGTCCGTAAATTTTAAGACAAGTACTCTTCTCCCAAGTTTCCCAACATGTACTCACTATCCATACAATTTTGTCCTCCTAAATATTTTCGGCTATTTTTGATAAAAGATTTTGTCTGTCATACAGCTCGGGCGTGCACTTCTTTCTCATCACGTATTTTATTTGGTAGAACAGTAAATACCTCGTAATAGTCACTTCTTTAAAGAGCCTCTAACTCTACTAAAGTCCACTGTGAGCTGTTGACATTAAGCCTGGATTCAACACTGAAGTATTCACTTTATCGGTAACATATTCCCGTTTGTTCTGTCTTTACTGAACCGATTGTTATTGTTTATTCTTTTGTCCACGCCACCTTTCCACTTAGAGCTGATAGCTAGAGATCTTTTGGAGGAGAACAAAACAGTGCTTTAATATTCTCTCTATCCATCATCCAATAGGTTTCTATTCAACAACGAATCATTATTGCATTTACGTGCCACAAATATGTCACAGGAGAACTTGGCTGGAAACACTCAACAAGAGCAGCCTGCCATTGAAGTGACTTCAAAGAAAGATCCAAAGAAAGATGTCACGATACTGCCTTCCAACACCAAAGGGCTTCATACAGTTTTCATCCATAAACTTTATAATATGCTTGAAGACGATGATCTGAAGAATTTAATATGGTGGACTAAACAGAACAATTCGTTTTTCATTGCTCCAGGCGAAGAGTTCAGTAAGGCACTTCCTCAGTACTTCAAGCATACAAATGTTGCTTCCTTTGTGCGTCAGCTAAACATGTACGGGTTCCACAAAGTCAGTGATAACAATAACTCACAGTCTAGCAACTACAATAACTCTCATGACCTAACCATATGGGAGTTCCGTCACAGCTCTGGCCATTTCAAGAAGGGGGATATCGATGGCTTGAAATCTATCAAGAGAAGATCTTCCAAGAATAATTCGGCTGTCAACGGCCCTATTAGAATCAACTCGACCTCTCATCTGGATTCGGGTTCTGTTTTGGACACGGATTATGGTTCAGAGAGAGGCAACTCTATGGCTGACTTGGGAGATCTAGGGAGTTATAACCATGGCTCGCAGACACAACCATCCTCACAGTACACCCAGACAGGCATGGGTAACAATGGAACTAACGGAGACCCTTTGTTGAATATTCGGTTGGCAGAACTTGGCCACAATCTTGCTGCCCTAAGACACGAACATGCGAGATTGCAGTTGAAGTATGATATAGCTATTGAAGACATTAGAAAGACAAACGTTGATATGGTGCATCTGCTTGAGTTGGTTCAGAAAATCGTGCAAAATAGCCACAGTGATGAAGAAAGTCTTGTTAGGGAGGTGGAATTGGACATCATGAACTTCAAGAACATCATACTACAAAGAACAGGGGTGAATAACAATGCTGGTAAAGACCACGGCGAGAGTGGGTTCTCTTTCTCACCAGCATATCAATCCAATGGACAGATTCCTAGATCTAACCCGACTGGAAGCTCAACACATCCTGTCTCTCAGAACCAACGCCCACAATCTCCAAATGACCCATCTAATCCAGTAGCATATCCATATCCTTTCCCAACTGCTCCAGCTCCTGCTGCGTATGCTCAACAAACAACAGCTACAGGCTCATTAGTGCATGATCAACCACAGTCAACCATGTTCCATCAACTAATGTATGATCCTTTCCAGAAGTCTAGGAAATCATCTGCATCTTCGTCTTCCAGAAATAGAAACATGTCGGTGTATGATCCATTGCAAACAGGTGTTCCTTCAACGGCCTCCCCGTGCATCAGTATCCCTAGAAACTCTAGTATGTCGGGCCCAACCTCAAACCCGGACTCAAGCACAACATCTCCTCAAGTCAGTTCCAGTGGTGGGTATTTCTCTGATTACCACAACAATTTCTCCGGTCATTCCTTACACACACAGAACCCACAGCTCCAATCCCAACCAAGGCTACAAAGACCGGGCTCGTTCCCAGGCTTGATACCCAGTGTTCAAAGCTCCTTGCGTCATGATTCGCTCAAGAAAAGACACAGTTCCAATGACACAATCGAATACAGCAAACTTAACATTCATTCAACCCTACAAAAACCTCAGCATACTTCGTCTGCATCGTCCCCCTCCACTACTCACCATTCTTACCATAATCATCAACATCATCACCATCCAACCCAACAATACCAACAGCCAGTCATGCAACCCTATGGACCTTCCTCGACAAACCAAATCAATCCTCCGCGCTCAGTGCCTGTTGAAGGACATAACCATCCTAATCAAATAAATGACTATCAAAATCTCCCTCAGAAACCACAGGTTAGTGAACCAATAAACAGATTCCAGAGTGTTTCTCCAACAGCTGATAAGGGACAAGGACAGAAAAGAGAAAGTGTCTACTCTCTCTTGAATCCTGAAAAATCCGGTGTTAGAAGTCCAACTGTTAAGAAATCAAGGGTGCAATAAGTAAAGATCATATCTAAACCAATATGACTTGTTTTATCGAATTAATATATTAATATATGTATTTTTAACAACTATTAGATCACTATTAAATACACTGATAATGATTCAAAGATATGATGTTGTAGTTGAAGAAACCTTTTTTTGTCCAATTCTTTTTAATAATATTGAGATCCACAAATTGTACTAGATCTATGTATATTGTCCGGAAATATCAGTTCAAACTGATATGGATCCATAAATCAATAATAAAATTAGCATATGAGGTACATCTGGCTGTACACTAGTATAATGATATTCATTATTCGAATTGGGAATTATTAGCTGATATTAATTATGTCGAATTGAAAAAAATTAATTTAATTGTATATAATAAATTAATAATTTATATTATATAATATATTAATTTATATTATACAATTAATTACATATGTGTCACACAATAGAACTATATATAGACAGCCACTTTAGACCATTTAACTATTTATATTAATTGAATTTCGATTCAATTTAATAATTAGTGATCAAAAAATTGAATTGATCATATGATATATTGACATCTAAATTTATCAATATTTAATTAATTAATATTTAAGATTATGATTTCATGATTTCCACAACGTTCAATTTTTATCACTTAAATAAAAATTAGTTTCGAGTAACATATAGCTTAACATAATGAGTTGAAATTGAGAAATTATTGATCTTTATGTAAGACTCAATCAACTAAAAACAGACCATGGAAAACTTGGTCAAAACAAGCCCCCTTAATTTTTAAAATATTATAAATTAATAGATATCTAGATAAACTTTTTGAAAATTATTTTGCAATTTGGTTCAGATTTGCTAAAATATAAGAACCAATTTTTTTTTTCAATAATTAACGTTTCAATTATATAATATATATAAAACTAAGAACACATATATCTAATTTAACTGATAACTTCTATAAAGACAAACAAACCTCCAATATTTAATAACATTTCCAAATTTTTCATCATTCCAAACTTCAGTCGCAGGCAAGTAAACAGTATATTTTTCTAAAATTAATTAGGCCGTGTGGTCTAGGGGTATGATACCCGCTTTGGGTTAAAGAGGTTAAAACAAAATTTACGTTTGTAAAGCTTCTACTCAAAAATATGCGGGTGGCCCGGGGTTCAAATCCCCGCTCGGCCCTAATTAACAATTTTATGCATTGCATTGCATACGTGATCTAGTAGTGTACATTTTTGAAACTGAAAATGGTACTATTTTTGATAGGGGGCTTCAACTTTCCAGGTTGGAACTTCGGATTTATAGGAAGCTTCTGTATAATATTATTATTTTGAGACTTGGGCCATATTGTAATATTTCATACAAACAATTAATTTATACTTGAAATTTAGTATATAAACTAGTAATATATATTGATCGTATACCAGCACATATGAGGCCGACCTATAACTTCTGATAATAATAGTACTATATAATCATAAATATGTCGATGAAAATTTGCGGAAAAACGTCAATAAAAGTCAAAGTAGACATCGAAAGTCTTCTTAATAAATGGAAGTTAAAACAAAGAGAAAGGGGTATCCGAAAACCAAAAAAGGGTTGAAAGAGTAAGAGAAAGGTGAAACAAAAGAGCAAAAAAAAACACACATACACAACATAATGATAAAAAACTAACTCAATTCATTGTAAACATTTAAACCCAACCTAACGAGTTCTTAGACTGAACTGGGTTAGAGATGAAATCCTTATCCGAGACAACCTTCTCATGTAAGCTCTCACCGTTGATAGAATGGACACCACTTCCAAAGGAACTTTCAGAGTACATGGAGTTATGAGCAGATTCGATCAACTCGATCTTCTTCTTTTTCAAGTGACCGTAGTATAAAGCAACAACACAAGCAGCAATCAAGGCACAGCCACCAACGACAGAACCAATTGTGATCTCGATGGCTCTTCTTTCTGTTTGGACGGATACTTTAGAGGAGGCAGTAGCCAAATAATCCATGGAACCGGAATCCAAATCGGAGTAGGGGGAAGAGTTGTTGTTGGAGTCAGCTGAGGAATCACCAGAAGATGAAGAGGAAGCAGAGCTCTGCAATTTAGATAGAAGACCCGTGATAGGAACTGATGGATCAATTAACTTTGCAAGTTGGCTTAATGTTTGGTCTGGGTTGGTATATAGTGAAGAGGTCATGTTCAAAATGTCCTGTTGTAAAGCCTTGACTTGAGCAGATGGGAAGTAAACTTCAGCCACAGTGATGATATAATCAACATCAGTTGAAGAGAAAGGAACCAATTGGTAGATGGCAGTGTTTGGGTTGACAAAGTTGTAAGGAGCGTTCAAAACACCAGGTAAATACTCAAAGATCTGAGCAGAGGATAAGGCGTTCTTGACAACGAAAGGATAGTTGAAGGACTTCTTGAAACCAACTGTGATCAACGTGTAATTCTTTGGGACATCACCAGAGACCTGGTTAGCTGGAGCTAAGACCTTTGGCAAGGCAGAGACCTGAATAGAGGTAGTGGAGGCTGTGACGGCAGTATCAGTGGTAGTAGCAGCAGTGACTAAAGCTGTTGGTAACCAGTTGGATGTGGCGGTCACAGGGTCCACAGGAGCCACAGAAGAATCTGTAACTGGTTCTAAAACGTCTGAAGAAACAGGAGCAGGAACAGGAGCAGGATCGACACTAGAGGTAATAGCAGGGACAGGTCCATAGCTGGAGGTTGTAGTAACAGGAACAACAGGAACAGGAGAGGACACAGAGGTCTCCTCAACAATTGGTTCCTCAGCAGTGGAGCTTGACAAGCTAATTAAAGTAGTGGTTGGCTCAACTGTTGAAACAGATGGAGCCGAAGTGGAGACAGGAGTAGTCTCAACAGCTTCAGGTTCAGCAGTAGAAGTGGAGGTTTCTTCAGAAATAGTGGAAGTACTTGGATAGACTAAAACTGGGGTTTCTGTAGTGGCAACTGTGATTGGATCGGCTGATGGTACCAAAGCAATTGTTGAACCATCAGTAGAGGTGGTGGTTGGCTCTTCAATGGCAATTGAATCAGTAGTGGTAGTAGGTTGCTGTTGGTTGGTGGTAGTTGGGCCGAATGAAGACAAGAAAAAATCAGAAGCAGTGTTAGGTTCAGTGGTAGTAGTGATTGGTTCATCAATAGTAGTACTTGGTTCAGCAGTAGTAGTACTTGGTTGATCAATAGTAGTGATTGGTTCATCAGTTGTAGTAGCTGTTGAAGATGTCGTGGCAAATGAAAATGGAACAGTATTTTGATAACTGGCAGGGACAGTGTTTTGATAACTGGCAGGAACAGTGTTTTGATAACTGGCAGGAACAGTGTTTTGATAACTGGCAGGAACAGTGTTTTGATAACTGACACTAGTGGTGGTAGGGTATTCTGTGACCGATGAAACAGAAGCACTGGTAGCAACAGTCTCGTCAGAACTAGTGCTTGTTGTTGTGACAGGGGCCACTGAATCAAGGTCAATAACTTGCTGAGAACTAGAAGTAGTAGTAGTTGGAGATGTTGTGGTCAATAAATCAGAAGCAATATCAGCAGCTGAAGAGGTTGTTGAAACAGTGGCAGTAGTATCGGTGATACCTGTAGCAGTTGAAACAGTGGTAATAGTATCAGCAGTAGTGTCAGCAGTAGTATCAGCAGTAGTGTCAGCAGTAGTTATTGGTTCAGTGCCGGTAGTGTCAGTAGCTGTACTGTCAGTGACAGTAGTAGCTTCAGTAGTAGCTTCAGTAGCAGCTTCAGTAGCAGCATCTGTGTAGACAGGCTTGGTTGATTCTGTTGTTTTTGTTTCTAGGGAATCACCAGCTTCTGTAGTATCATCTAAACCAGCAGCACCAGTAGTGCTGGTAGCATCAGTTTTGTGCTTGGTTTCAGACACTGATACATCATCACTTGATTTAGTAGTTGTTGGGGACCAAGCTTCACTTGTAGTGGTTTGTTGTTCTTGAGCTCTAGTATTAGTGGTCAAAGTTGTGTCAGAGTTATCCTTGTGGTCAGTTTTTGTAGTAGAAGCATCTGCCACAGGTTTCCAGGTTGAAGTGGAAGTAGTCTTATCGGATGTGGTGGTGTCCTCTTCTTTGGTGTTTCGGTCCAAGGTAGTCGTACCAACAGTTGACCCAGTTGCCCCAGAGAGAGGTTCATCTAAAGCAGTGTGTTGAATGGAAGTGACAGAAGGCTGAATGATATTTTGGGTTGACGACTTGGAGGTTTGGGTACCAGTGGCTGAAGAAGAAGAAGAAGAAGAAGTGATGGTAGCAGCTGGTGCAGTTGTCGAAGTTTCTTCGTCGAAGAAATCAGCCAATGAGAAGGAGGTGGCAGTAGTAGCACGTGTGTTTGTAGTAGAACTAACAGCAGTATTATTAGCATCATTATTGTCCACCGAGCCCCAGTCGAAAGGCAAAGCGTTGGCCGCTGAAAGAATCAAAGCCAGCTGTACTAAATTCACCATGGTTCCTTGGCTTGTTCTAAAATAAAGACAGAAAGATCAAAAAGAGTGGAGGATAGCAATGAGATACACGTAGCCAGAGAGCGGGTTGAAAGAATGACTAAAGTTGGTTTTGGATACAGTGTATTCGTTGGTTGGTTGTTTGAAGATTGTAGCGAACTTGTCAGAACTCAGAAGATGGAATGAATATGAACCAGAATGTAGATATATCTCTATCAACTAGAAAAGAAAAAAACACACACACACAATGGCAAGCGAATGAGAGATTCAGAGATCTTTTGAGTAAGTTCTTCTCAGGTAATCAGCCAGTTCTGAAGACTAGATAGAAGGTGGGAGTGTGGCAAGGAGAACAGGAACAACTGTTTATTAATTCTTTGTTTACTGGGTCTATTGGTGGTTTAATATTAACAAATTTGCTTGCAATAATATTGTTCTGCCTGAGAAAAACATGCGCAGATCTCTCCAAATTGGTGTTCCGGATACGGAAAAGATTATATAATCGGGAATTTAAAAAAAAAACACACACACACACACACACACACACAAACATTTATATATAATAGATAGCTGCCATTCTCATCCACATGTTCAATGATTTGGGGGGAGATACTGTATATATATTTTTTCTTCAAAAAAATTGGGTTCTGATTCTATTTCCCGTTGATTTACGTTCATAGTTGTTGTCGATTTGACTGATGTTTCGTTTGGAATAGAAACTGAACGCCATTTTCTGAAACAGATCTGAAACCATCGCGTGTCTTTGTGATTTCCCCCCCAAAACAAAACAAATTGGACGAAAATGGAAATTGCAGCTAGATGGCCAGACCAAAAATTACGTAATTGTGTAATAATATTATTATAATCTTCTATTCCTTTACAGCATGGCCGCCCCCGTGACCACTGCGCATTTCCCCTTTTGGTTACATGTGGACGCGCGTCTTCCTGTAAGGGGTAACTGTACTGTATCAACAAATTACAGTGATCCACAATTAGTTACAACTATACTGAACTGGAGGAGAACATATTCCATATCTAGCGATTTACAATTTGCACATTTAAAACCACGCACCAATCTTAGTTATACTAGAATCCAAATATAGGTCATACATAAAAAGGTTGTATACAAAAGTCCGGTGTAGTTTCTTAGTTGTTACATTTACCAGTAGCAATCTTGTTCATATTTTCCCAGAACCATGTAGAGTCGAACGAGTCAACGTTTAACATCTTACATTTAATTCTTAGGTTCTTATCATCAGTGATCAAAATAGTAGGCTTTCTTCTAAACTTGACAACCGTTGGATCGTTAATAGACATGAATTCTCTTTGGTTCTTGTTGATAATGGACTGGATTATCAGATCATCAATGTTGTTGGTCTTGAAGATCTCGTTATTCTCTTCGAAATCTTTCAAATCGTTGATGTTCAAAACATAATCACCCTTCAAGTTGATAGCTTTGATGGCGAATTCATTAAACAATTGACGTAATGTGATGACACAACGAGTTGAACATTCACTTACACTGATATCCTTGGAGTTTCTAAGCGATCTTAGTTCTTGGAAAATGATCAATGGAATGATATTGCTGAAGATTTTGGACCTTAAACATTTGTAAATCTTGCCACAATGTTTCACCCAAATATTGGAATCAAATACGACATGATAATCGTTCAAGTTGACTTCAAAAGTGTCCAAGGTTTCATCTTCAACCAATGGCTCAACAGGAATGGCTTGGAAGAACTGACTATAATTATCAACAACGGGTTCAGGGATGTGGTTTCTTGAAAGATCCAAAGGTTCAAAGTTCAACTGATGCATTTCTTCATTGGTAAACATGGTAGTGATATTGGTACCAAATCTAGATCCGTCCCTTTTCAAGCCAAACTCGAAGTTGTCAGCAATGTACAAGGCACATGTAAGAACTCTGAGCATACGATCAGCATTCAAAGAACGATCATATAATTCACCATATGTTGGGTAATTGATCAAATTGTCTTGATTAGCTAGACCAACCTGGGAATAATCGTCATAAGTTTCCTTCTTACAGACCTTGTCGAACCAAAGAGTACCCCAACATTTCCAAACTTCCGATAATTTCTCATTGTTGTTAAACTTCTGAAGTTGGTCCCATAATGAAGGATCCAATTGCCCATGGTTATTATACTTGACCTTGTAATAGTTCAAGAGAGTGTTTAAGTAGTCAATCAACTTGTTCAATGGGAGGATTCTTGGAATGAATTTCTTGAAGAATGGAATGGAGTTTGGATGCTCCTTCATTGATTCCCCCACACTGATGAGGAAGTACAACATGACCAATGTATAAGGCAAACCAACCACGATAGGGCCAGCCAGATAGATCTCAAACATCTTCATGGAGATGTAAATGGCGGTTCTGTTCAAGTGCAGCATAGTGTTGGATTCCCATTCCAACTCAGACCATTGATCGTCTGCAATCAAGTTGGATTCATCTACTTGGTTGCTGTTGTTGGATTTCTTGGTTGTTCTTTTGAGATTTATGCATTTGATCAATCCAAACAACTTAGCAAATGGGTTGAGATAATTACCAAACCCACACATCTGCAAGATGTTGACGATGGCGAAAGAGGATGATTTCTGGAACCAAAAGACAGCCTTGTTCTCGTAGTTTGGGGTCTTAGATTTGGAGAAATCCTCCAAGATGACATGGTTAGGGTATCTTGTGAAGAATAGCTCGTCATTCTGGTTCGGATCAACGCCGAACTTCTTCAAGAATATCAGAATGGATTTAAACAAGTCGTATTGGCTGATCTGGTTTGAAATGGTGTCTTTGTTGATCTGGATGAAGTCGATTATCGGATACTGCGAGTAGTTGAAAGAGTTCCTGTTCAGGATATTCACCAGAACCATGTCCATGTACTGGTTTGAAGGAATGAAGATGTCATGGCAGAATGCCGACTTCCCAAGACTGACCAAGGCATCCAAGCAATCGCTTTGGACAGTGGAGATATGGTAGTAGGTCTTACCGTTGCCATATTGAAGCTTGATGGATTGAAGGTACCAAAACTCGGAACTCAGTTTCCAGTCAATGAATTTGGAAGGATATAGGGCAATGGCCATTCTTGACAAATCACCCAATCTCTCATAGATCCAGGAGTCCGAGTTCAAATTGGCCACGGTAAGAAGACTTGTCAAGATATTGAAGGCGTGTGAAATGAAATTGGAACAGATATCGTGCTCAATAAACAAGGAAATGATGTTCTTCAGGACGTCAAGGAAAGTCACAACACCATAGATCCAAAGCCGTTTAAGTATCCTGTAGATCTTTATGATCTGAAGGCCAGAGTTGATATTAGACGAGCTCAAAGACTGGATGATAAAGTCCAAGTAGTGGTTGAGAAGATTCATATTCAGATTGTACAACACCCAAAGCTTGGACATGTCCACGTTGGTGAGATCCATAGGCTGCTGGGCATTGCTATTTGTGATTGCTGTGCAGTTGGAAATCAACTCGTTCTCATTCTTGATGATCACTTTGTATATCTCCTGAAGGTTTGCTATTAGTCGTTGTTCCTCGCGAGATATGACAGGAGTTGGGGCTTGAGCTTGAGCTTGCGCTACAGACGCTGGACCTGTGGCTTGAGCTTCAGCTGGAGTTGACGGATGATTCGGTATTTTGTTGTTACTGCTTGGGTCTACTGGTGGTTCCTGCGGTTGTGGTTGGTTGGTTCTGGAGCAGGAAGATTCTGGAGGGGAATATGCATTGGTGTTGGATGGGTGAATGTCAGAGCGCTGAGTTCCAGCAGAGCTTGGTAACATGTTTGAAGAGTGCTGGTTATATGCGGTTGTGTTGGAGAAAGAGCCAGAGGAAGGTGGCACCTGGGTGGAAGATTGTGGTCTTGGTTGGTAATTGTTGTTAACGTAAGTCTGTAGTCTATTCGTACTCCGTTTCAAAGGGGCGGTCTCGTTGACGTTGTTTGAATTGGAATGCTGCCTTTTCTGTTTTAAAGTTGGTTCAAGGTTGTTGAATGACATGACATTATCTGTTCCAAAGGTGTATAGAACAGACTCTCAGAACAGCAAAGGGTTGTCAGGATATCAAGTATTGGAGTGGCCGGAAAGTCTAGATCAAGTGTGTGTGTGTGTGTTAGAGATTTTGGGTTAGGTTTATCGTAGTAGACGTGGTTTGCCACTGATATTAAGAGACGAGGAGAAGAGGGGGTGGGAGGGAAGTATATGAAACGAAACCAGGAATTGAGTTTTCCTGATGCAAAAAGTGTGCGGGTTTGAAGTACGACTAGACAGTTGAGAGCCAATTGCAAGCAGTGGCACTTGAATTTGGTTGAATTATTGGTGTTTAGGGTTGTTCAGAAGCGATCAAACCCGTTTGTTGGTATGGGGTTTTTTTTGTTGTCTGATCCTTCGCTGTTTTTGTTGACAATTTTCATCGCATGGAAAATCGTCGCATTTTCATGGGATTTCAGGCTTTCCGTACCTGATAAGCGCAAGGCTCAAGCTGGTTTTAGTTAATTGAAGTGTGGTGGCATGCGGTTTTAAAGGGTTAAAGGGGCCTTACAAAATATCAGCTGAAGCCCAATTAGCCGTAGCCAAAAATCTTTTACACTTTAGTTCTATTCAAATTGTATCAGAAATATATTTACAATAAAACATAAATAATAATAATAATAATAATAATATACAGAGAGGGGGGCGGACCTTATTCTTCCCAATACTTGAACTGTTCCAATGTCTCCACAACAGTTTTTAAACTCTCAAAGAAGTTGTTCACGTACAATCTCAACATTCGATCCGTGTTGCTTTTGAAATGGGCCTTCAGCACGTTGTCTTCCACCACGTATTCTATGTTTATCTCATTCGGCTTCAAAGAAGGATCCTGTATCAACGTAGTTCTGGCAATTGTACTATCCTTGTTTGATTCAAATGGCACGGAAACTGTTCTTTTCACCCCCAAAGAAGTCTTGTTAGTAAATCCGTGCAAGTTCGTAAAGTACATACATTAAAGGGTTACTTACACTTGGTGATCCATTGTATTAATATAGGTTGTTGTTAAAGCCACTGTTGATGCATTAAACCAAATGGAGCTTTGCTTATGGGGTCAGACTTTTTTGATGTGGTTTGAAATTTTGATCAATTCGTATTCCGTCAGTAGCCACCGCCGTCCCCCCCCCAAACCAGCTCCGATCACGTGCTGAACCCGCAGAAATATTTAGTACATTTATAACACTAATTTTTAACATAATAATATAATATACACAGGATCCAACCGCACACTCCTAATCATAGTTTCTAATTCTTCTCTTCATTAACGTAGACATCCCCGACTCTAGCAAAGAACGCCTTAATAGCGGTTCTCAATTCAGAAGGAACACTCTTGTCCAAGATGTTCAAGACCAGATCATAGACATGTGGACAGTTCTTTACGAAATCCTTCTCTTCTAACTCACAGTAACCTTGCAAGATCTCAACCACAACCGGTCTCCAGGTTGTCACGTTACGCTGTTGAGTGGCGTCGTCTAACTGAACGTATCTTTCAACAATGGATCCACACATTGGAATCAAGCTGGTACTGATTGCATCCTTTTGCTTTGGCGAGATCTTCTCATGATCACAGTATAATCTGAAAGTAACACTGATGAAAACTGCAGCGGAAGAAGATTCCTGTTTCAACAAATTTGGAAGCTTGTCAATAACACCAGCATTCCATAATCTGACTCTCAAATTGTAGTCATCGTTGAAGGTTCTGGAGAAGCGGAATGATTTCTCCAATAAGGATGTGAGTCTGATGAGATATTCGTATGGGATATGATTGTAGAAGTCGTCGTTTTCAAACAATTCGCTTAACGATTCGATCATAAGAAGCTGCAAGATACATTTCACAACAATAACATTCTTAGCAGAAGCTTTGTCTAACCCTGTAGTTAGCTTTCCAGTGGTAGTAGTACCATTTGCTTCTTCAGTATCATTATTGAGAGCAGAATTCTCCTTCTTCAACGGATCAGAATCAAATAATTCTTTAGCAGAGGTCAAATCAAACAATCTTTCAAATGCACCAGTGGTCTTATTCCAATGCTCTTCCTCAAACTTTTCCATGTTTTGGGTAATCAATTGCTGCAAACAAGATCTGCCGATTCGAGCGATGGTATCATTCTCTTGGCAAATACAGGAGACCAACAAATCCAAGAATCCATCAAGAAGCTTGCTCAAAGATTCAAAGTAATGAGTGAACAGAGCGATTGTATTTCTCAAAGCTTGAATCAAAGTCGTTGATAGCCAGACAGACAAATCATCCTGGTTATCAAATTGGGAGATCTCCCAATGGTTACTCAAGGCACCAAAAATTGTGAACAATAGCTCATTGCAGATCAAACCCCAGTGATCATCATTGAATTTGTGTCCGTATTGAACAAGAGCATCAAATAGGTAGTTCAAAGCCCTGGATCTGATTTCGAGATCGTCACATTTCATGATCACTTCGTTGAAACTGGCCAAAGCTGGATACCAAAGGTTCTTGAACACATCGTTATGGTTCTTGCTGATGATTTCAAGATCGTTGGCTTCGTCCAAATTGGCAATTCTGATGTTGACATCTTTGAGGGTTTTCAAAGAGTGCAATGCAGTCTTAGGGAATCGGGAATTCTTGGAGACTTCTCTCAAAACGGATAAGAAAGCGACTGTATCTTCATGAGAAACCAAGACGTTGTCATCAAAGTTGCGATAAACAACATCACAGATTTCAAAACTCTTAGCAACAAGCTTCCCATTCAAGTTCGAAGAAGAGGCTTTCAAAGCGACAAAAATGGTTTTCCAACCAGATTTAATCTTCACGCCTTTGACCTTAATCAGGTTCTCGAGACAATTCAAAACCATCTCGGTGACTTGTTCTTCCCTGGTATGTTCCAAGACATAAGCGAAGGGCTTCAAGAAATTCTCCTGGAATTTGAAACCAGCCAATTCTTCAATGTCCATGAATCTCATACTCAATTGTCTTAACGAGTCCAAGGCGAAGAAAACAATCGATAAATTATGCTTAGTTCCGATTTCGTTGAAACACTCTCCCATAACAGCCCAAATTGGAGACCATTCCAATCTAATACGGCCCATATTGTAATAACAGACATCAACGACTTTTTGGAGAGAGAAGGTCCTTGGAGTACTTGAGTCCAAAGAAGATTCAATTTCCTCAGAGGCAACCTCTGTCAAGGCCTTGATGAAATCAATAATAGCAGTACCATGTAGATGGGCGCTCTGAGTGTAAACCTTATCGATATGAACAGTCAAATCAGGGGAGATCAATCGTTGTCCAATGAGATGGTTCAATTGTTGGCTATGGTGAGTAATCTGAGCCTGCTCAGCAAAAGTGGTCTTCTTACCAAACCCAAACAGGGAATAACCAGCAGCGGCATTTGCCAAGGGGGACGAGGTGGTTTGAGAAACATTGGTACGTTGGCTTTCCATAGAATGACGATGGACTCTGGCGTTACTGACATCTGGCAAGGAGTCGGCTTGGATGCCCTTCGCGATCAATTGCAATCTTTCAACCTGAGAGATCAAAGTCAAGATATCCTTCCAGGAGTCCTTCAATTGATCACCGTAAAGCTCTGCAATCTTCAACAACAAGACAATAGCCTCAACGTTCTTGTCTTCCAAGTCGTTGTAGTTGGACACGTTGGCAAACTGGACCAAGGCACCCACAAAAGAGGTTCTGGCATAGTCAAGCTCAAAGACAGAGGCAATGCCGATGGATAGCTTCAACCCTTCGAGACAACTCCTGATAGTTTCTTCATCGTCCAAGTCCTTGAAAGGAGAAGTCAAAGCAGCTAGAAAGGACATCCATAAAGTGTCAAAGATATTCTTCACGTGATCGATATGAGTAGCCGAGTAGAAAACATCACTTTTCTTACTTCTGTTCAAATTCTTGAAGGCTTGCTCTGTCTTGTTGGAAATTTCCTTGGAAGCTTGATTGTAGGCTTCTCTATTGGCGTCTCTGCCACCAAAGATGGCGAACGATTGTTGAACAACTGGGTTCAAATCACCGGCCAATAAAGCAGCACGTTGTTCAGAGTCCAACTTGATCTCGTTGGTGGCGATTTCATTGAAGATCTTAACCAAATATTCATCGGGCAAACTCTTACCGTCATCGATGCCTCGGTTGTTCTTGATGAAGTCATCGATCGTCATTCTGACCTTGACGCTCTTGGAATGTTGATCGGTGTTCAACATAATGACAGAGAAAGCTAGGACATACGCAGTGTCGGCATAGGCAAAGACACCAGGGTTCCCGTCAGTGTATCTCTCGGCAAACTTCAACATGTAACGATCAATCTTCTGAGCTTCACCAGGTAATCTGAACCCCTGTAGAAAAGTTCTCATGGCATCCACAAAGAAGGTGCCATTGAAGTCCATACTATCAACATAGGCATGCATGATGGCAATGTTCTCTTCATGGCCTTCACCCATGTATTCACCAATGACAGCCTTATCCAACCCTTCCTGTTCCAACAAGAACTTGGCGATGGATTGTGGCGTTCTATCGGTGATAAAACCTTGTTTCAGCAGATAATCAATGCCTCTCTTTGGCTTGAAGTTGAACTGTCTGATACCTTCAAGTAAGGCCGTTTTACGTTGTTTCAAACTTTCAAATTCAGTAGGGTCATCAACGTCATTAAAATCAGAACTAACAGTTGGTGTGGAGGCGACTGGAGATGGTAAAGCCCCCATGGACCCAAAGGTCGATGATCTCTTACGGTTTGAAGCCAATAGAGACGATGATGCCCGTGTTTCTTGCGTGAGCCCCTTCTGTGTCCAAGAATTCAAAGATCTAATGATACCAACGATGGAGTTCAAAGCGATGATCTTCAAGGCATACTCAACAGGATAAAGCGCGTTATCAGTGATGGCTGACTGAGAGGATAATTTGGAGATGGATAACAGCGGCAGTTGGGAGAGGTTATAAGTGGAGATCGACTTGGTGGCATGCTCTCTGTATTGAGCCTTTTGAGAAGGGGTGATTTCAACTCTGGTTAGGGCCAGTTTGGTGAGGTAGTCAGTTAATCTTTCACAGATGTTTGGTAACGAAGGATCACAGTCGTAGTTCAAGTAGAATTCAACAATGGCTCTTGGATCGTTGGAAAGTCTTTGGATGACGATAAGGAAGTATCTCTTTTGATGCGGAGTGGCGGTTTTCAACTCGGCAACAGGAAAGTAAATCTCATTCAAGAAGACTGGGATTTCACGTTTGAATTGTGATCTGAGATTCGAGACCATCAGCCAGAATATTTCCAAAGTGGTTTCAAACACTGGCGAAATGGCAGAGGCAGCGTTTCTTGAGATTGTCAAGCAAAGATACTGTCTGATAGCATCAACGAATTTGGTAGGCTCCTTACTGGAAGAGGAACGGATGGTGATGTCACGTGACAAGAAGACATCGATGTGTTCTTTGATGATGGAGTGGATGATATGCAGAGAGATCAACTTGGAACGAACAGCGTGCGATCTCAAGTCCAAAGAGTCGTTCTCCAGATTCTTGACGGACAACTTACACATAGCTCTGAATAAGAGGAAGGCATCCTTGACAGTTTGTTCAACCTCATCGTCTGCGTTGTCTTCTTGGTCAACCATTTGCTCTTGCTCGTCGTTTAGATCGTTCAAGTTCTGTAAAGTCAAAGGCTCGACATCGTTGGCAGACACAGCTGGGATATTTTGTAGTGAGTTGCTTCCTGAAAATCTATCAGAGTTGTCGTCTAAATTCACAGTAGATGAGCTCTTTCTTGGAGTGCAATTGTTTTTCTTATGAAGTTTCTCGACTCTTTCAAAAATAGTGTTAACAATCTGTGTTAAACTGGCCTGAGCAATCCCTTGATTTGCAGGAGATAAAGAAAGGATAAAGATGTTGTAGACCTGTCTGATTGCTCTTAAAAGAGTTGATCCATGAGGAGGCAGTTGTTCGTTTAAAGTAGCAGCCAACAAGGCTCTAGTGACCTGGATCTCGATTCTTTCATCAGTGCCTTCACCTTCAAAAGAAGCGGCAATTGTCTCAATAGCAGCATCAATGATATTAATCTTTGGAGGCGGTGTAACGATACTTCCTTGTTGCTGTTCACCCATTGGTTCGTTTGCTGGCAAACCTTCGTTGTCTAAAGCCGTGATTGATTTAGGTGGCGAGACTTGGATAGGTTGAAAGAGTTGGAAAGTGAAGATCTTAGCCAAACAATCCAAGGCGACCAAGACGACTTCTGTGATCTTGGATTCGATAGCCAATCTCAAACATTCAAAGACAACGTACGAGTCAAACCCAGTGGCCTGTAGCTTATCCAAGGTCTTCTTGGTGGAGTTCAGTAGGATTGGTTGCTTCTTCACTTCCTTCTGTTCAGAGATCCTAGTAACAGCAGCCTTGACGAAACTAACATGGTTTGCATTGGGGACAGTTGGACCTGTGTTGGAGGATGAAATGATGGACATTGCCCTTGAATGGGTGCCGTTTGCAGCTGGGTGAGCTTGGACAGCGTTGGCTGCCTCTACGTTGATTTTGGGTAGAGGAGTAGGGATATTGTCTGGGGATTCAGTGACATCTTCACCGTCAGCATCAGCTGGACTAGGAGGAGGCAATTCATGTGGCGATTGGATCTTGGTTGAGGAGGATGTCTGTGAGGCTTCACCCTCGGCAGGAGAATGCTCTGAATGATGGATCACTGAGGACACTGAAGATTCCGAGGCGGCGTCACCAATATCATTATCATGTTCATCATCATCTTGGGAGATTTTAGAGCCTGCCGCGTCAGTTGTTTCATTTTCCACAGAAGCCAAAACACTTAGATCTGGGTGGATAGAAGCCTTTGAATCTTCCACTTCTAGCGACATTTTGCGTGATGGTTCACAATTGGTTGGATTGGGAGGTGCTTTTTCTTGAATTTGCCAGCAAAATTTTAAAAGGTTGTTGTGTTAAGTTCTCTTCTTATTAACATTAATTGTTTAAGGTACATTTGTTGTGTTTTTCGTCGTCAATCAACTGGGCCCGGAATAATGCGCGGAACCTGGCGCAGTTTAGGTCCGTGGGGCAAGAATAGAATTTTAGGTACGTGTTTGTGCCAAAAAAAACAAATTGCGCAATTTCAAGGGTTTGGCGGTATCCCCCCCTAATTTCTTAGGTGGCAATTCTTTCAAGATGATTAGTTTGTTTACTATAGAGGGAGTAATGCCTACTTGATTAATCTGAAGCCCAACTGTGTGTGTGTTTTTCCCCCATTTTTTTTTCCCCAATTCATATTACTCCTGTTAGAAGCTATCGTAGCTACTTCGGATTGTTAGCTTGTGCCAAAGTTTAGGCTAAATCGCGCAAATGTCTAACCCATATTATTATTATAAACTATTTTGTATTACCAGCAATGCAACTGAGTATTCGTTTTAACTAGTAAAGAGTTTCAATTCCCATCATAAGGGTGGTATTACGACTTCTACTCTACCCAATTTGACACATCACAAAGCCTATAATCAATGACAGAAGAGCCATCATCGCCGTTATCATCACCGTTAACAGATCAAGATCACAGCTTATCTCTGCGGTCAGTAACCAAACCTAAACTCCCCACCAGACCATCATTTTCACCTTCAGTATCAAGTCTGACATTAGGCAGTGCAAGATCACTGCGTATGCCAGGCACGACTATCCCAGCTCAAGCAACTACAAAAACATCCTTTGAAAATGCTGCCAAACAACCCACGAGATATTCGGAATTCCTTGATAACCATTCCATTTATAATAGTAGCAACAATGGTATGGCAAACAGTTGGAATGCTACAACACACGAGTCCTCTGATCTATTCACCGTACGATCCACACCTACTCTGACCATCTACCCAGGCGATGACGCAGAGAGTACGTTCACAGATCGATTGGAACAGATGATTAGCAGGACGAATTCAGACTATGAACAATCGCGCGGTGAGGATCAATTTGATGACGAACATAATCCTGGGATTGAAGACGCAAAGGTGTTTCTTATTTTGAGTGATGCTGGAAAATTGATTTATGCAAGGAGTAGTAGCAGTCAAGGATCAGAAGAAGAAGACCAAGAAGAAGAAGAAGACCAAGATGAGGATCGTTATATTGGGTATGCGGGTCTGATCCAAACCGTCATCAGCTCCTTCCAGATCGATGGCTCCAAGTTGAAATCGCTTACAGCAGGAGACACCAAGATAGTCATTATGAATGAATCGCCAATGATCCTAGTGGCCATGTCCAACTTGAACGAACCTGAACAGGATTTGAGAAATCAGTTGGATATTCTGTATTCTTTCCTTCTCGCAACACTCAGCAAACCACAGATCATCAGATCGTTCCAGAACAAACATGGATTCGATCTCAGAAAACATCTGGGAAGATCAGACCTCTCTGGTCTTGATTGCTTATCCAAATCATTGATGTCCTTTGATATCGGTGTCTTGGTTGGAGCGCTTCAAGGTGTCCGATTGAGGAAGACCATAAGGGCGAAGTTAAACCAAGTGTTGGTTCATAATAGGAATAAAGACATCCTGTATGGCTTGTTGGTTGCCCCTGGCGGGAAGTTGATCAGTATCATGCGGCCAAAGAGACATACCTTACACACGACGGATCTTCAAGTGTTGTTCTCCTTGGTGTTCAACCAGTTCAAGGACAAGAAGTCCTCTCTTGACGAAGACGAAGAGCTCTGGATGCCTGTGTGTCTCTCGAAGTTCAACCCCAATGGCTTCCTATACTCGTTCGTGAAGTTTGTAGGGAATTTCGCCTTGATTTTGATAGCAGCAGATAAGAATTCCTTCTTTGAAATGCGGGAGACAGCTCAGAAGATCCTAAAGGAAATGGCCACCAGAGAGTTATTGTCGCCTTTACAAGAGGCCATAAGAAGACCACTCACCACGATTGAGATCCAAGTACCTCTCGTGTATCATTTTATCTTCAAATCGAAAAGAAACCTACAGTACATTTCCCCGTCACTATCCAAGGAGTCCAACTTGAAGAATCTTCAGAAGTATTACATTAAATTGCAGTCATCAGTTGACCGAACCAGCAAAATCAGTGTCTCTTTCATGAGATGGGAATCACCAATCAAACGAGCTTCTTCTTCCTCTCCCTCTTCTTCTTCAGCATCACCACAGTCATCAATCAATAAGACAAGCCACTCTTACTCGTATGCCCATTCCCGCTCAACTTTATCACTCAGTGCATTGATTTCAAACAACGACATTCAAGAAGAGCCAAATTCCATATCTGGATTAGCATGGTCCACCCCAACTATGAATTATTGGTCATTTCAAGCTCTGTTGGTGGAGTGAAGAAGGACGATTTGGTCAACAGTGCTAGAACTATTGTGAATTGGTGTAGAAAGTACGAGGAGCGGTTGTTCGTTCACAACGGTGCTACATTTTAAGTATGTACGATATATAGCATAGTATAATAATAATAATAATAATAATAATAATAATAATAATAATAATAATAATAATAATAATAATAATAATTCCAAAAACAGCTAGATAATGTAGTGGTTAAACTCATCTCCCTTCTCATTTGCCAAGATTTGAATCCCAGTGACATCTGTCAACGCAGCCAAGACACTCTTATCGTCCAACAACGACTTGATCTCATCCGTGATGAAATACAATAATCCGGCGTCTTCGAATATGTTTCCAGTCAGGGTCTTCTCAGGTGAAATACTTACCCTTGGACACTGGACCTTTTGTATGAGTGGAGACGAGGATGGTCTTGAAAAGGACGACAAGGACGACGACGACGAGCGCGAATGCTTTGGATCAGGGTTTAACAGGTCATGCAGAGACGACGATGGTCTACTCGAAGGCATTGGTTGTTCTGACGTAGTTGAGGATCCCATAGCCGTGTAAGACGTGTTTTGTTTGTTGATCCTTGAAGGAATGAGATGATGGCCTGGGTTGATTTGGTCCAAGTTGACATTGGAGATGATATCGTATGCCTTCAAAGCACGGGCATTGGTATACAGCGGATTCTTAGCAAAGATCAAGTCCAATCTCCGCTGGTATTCCTTGAAGATCTTCAACTGTGAGAGAAGCTTGTCCTCCTTGTGTGCCTTATCAGTGACAACCCCCAATGGGTGGCTTGGCGGCTTCAAGACACAGAGAACGGCCTTGTGGTTGATCATTCTGAGGAAAATGAGCATGAATTGATACACGAGACATTCCAAAGACGCAAACTTGTCTCTGAGATTGTGAAGTTTACTGAAAGTGGAGGTTTCCAAGATCGAGAGGAAATCACCCAACAGCTGAACAGTCTTATCATCGCTGAAATCCTGCGTCTCAAAGAACTCAAAATGAAGCTTCATGGAGGAAGAGCAGTTCATGGCAAGAAGGAAATAAGCCTTCTGCAACTTCTGATTCTTCAAAGATTTCGAGATCGCACGATCACTAAGAATGGCGTCGATCTTCTCGTTCAAGAACTTGGCATACGCCTCAAATCTCAACCCGGTTTGGAAAACATCAGCGTCATAACTCAGTTCCTCCTTCTGAATAACCGAGGAAATAAACTTCAGATTCTTCTCTCTTAACAGTTCTGCAAACTTCAACTCTTGGAACTCATCCATAGACTCACCCATGTCCAATTTCGTCAACGATAATCCACCAATACAAGTAGGCCTGGAACTGACAGAACCAATGGTAGCCTCAACCAAGTTCAACTTGATCCATACAGGGCCCCGTGTGATATGTAGACCTAAAGAATATGCATTGGCCACTGCTTGAAATAAAAGATTCCAGCTCTTTTCAAACTCCATCACGTAATAGTGGTAGTTAACCATTATTATCTGCGATTTAAGGATAGTAACAGTGTCTAAAGGTTGGTTTTGGACCGTTTGTGAGTATTGCGATATCAACAGACGAAGTGCCGATGTCTGGTTAGGCAACATTGGTTCTTCTTTGGTCTTATTAAGGAAGTTCTTCATGACATCGATGAGAATGGCTATCAAAGTGATCATATGTTCATCATGGTTCCATTCGCTGATTGTGGCGTATGAGTCAATGAAAGACACCACTTCGTCCTTGTTGTAGATATCAGAGAAGTAATTAAACTCGTCAACGTTGAAGAACATGTCCACAAGCTTTCTAACCATTTTCAAATTGGCATTCTCATCGTTTTGAACAAGACATGGGAATCGCTTCTTTTGTGAAGTGAAGGCGCTGGAGTTCATTTGGCTTCTTTGTCTCAACGATAAGGTTTCAGACATGTTGTCATATCCTAGCGAAGCAATATTGTTCTGATCATGTTGTTTGTTAGCAGCGGAGTGGTTATTTTCAAACACAGAGAGAGAACCTTTGGTGAGGTTCAGTTGCGATTCAAGCTCTGCGATTCTGTTCTTGTAATGAAGGATATTGGAATGGGTTTCATTGGTTTGATCAGGAGTTGTGGCTAATGTAGATACGGATAAACCAGATGGAGTTCTTTGTAGCACCGATGAAGAGCCAGCGAATGAGTTAACACCAGAGACAGCAGCAGTAGCAGTAGAACCAGCAATAGAAGTCGGGGTCAAGAGGGAAGCAATCAATGGTGTCCCCTTACCTAGTAGGGATTTCTCTTGATTGGAGCTTACTAAAGCAACAGCTGCAGAAGCAGCTGTAGTAGAAGCTTGACTGACATGTTGATTCTTCAGTCTGATCAATTCAATAGATCTGAACTTTGAGGGATATTCACATTTGATATCTTTCTTCAAACAGGCTCTGCAGCCTGATTCTTCTTTGGAACAACGTACTTTCCTACGACGACAATAGGAACAAGAGATTGGTGAGAACATAGAGTTGGTATCTTTCCGTTTGTGTGTGCTGTTTTTATTGATTGATAAATAGTGTTTGTTAAGTCTTAACTAGAGAATTTAGTGCTTTCTTTTTTGATGTCAAACACGAAAATTAAACCAGTAAGCTATTATGATACAGTCATCCACACAGCTTCCATTTAATTTGAATTTTGGAGGGCTTTGAAGAAAACAACCTGCATAGATAATTGCCCCCCAAAAAAAATCACAATAATATTATTATTATTGTTGGATTAGGGGAATTCCGATGGGCGCCTAATTATTTGACTCTTTTGACAGACATGACGAATCTAGACTTGAAAACCTAGGCAGAATTGCGAAATAATATTGTTTACGATATACCAAATCTATACGTTGGTCCGGAATTCCGCGAAAATCTATATATTCGTAAATAAATAGCTAGTACTTATAGCAAGAACTGTTGTCAATTGTAGCCGTAATACCTCCGTTAAAAAAGTACTAGATTCAGGGTATATTTGACTAACCATATTAATGTTGCTACTAAGGATTTAAATTTGGCTGATTAGTAACGCAAATATTATAAAGTTTGAACGGAATTTTTTGATTTAATTCATAGATTATTGTCGATCAATTTCACGTTAAAACGGTTAATTAGAGCCACCGGTTTCGGCCTCCGTACTAGATATTGGTTGATTCAGTAAAATATCGGGAAGACAAAATTTTCCGGGAACGGATTTCCGATCTATATATTATATCAGAAAGAATGATCTTTGTTTGAACTTCGCGTCTAAGTGATTTGTAACGAGAATCCTAATCGTGATTTATGATATTCCAGTTTATTTTTTTACTCATATCACTCTTCTCTGGATTACATACGAGGTGATTTATTTGGAACTTTTGGTATTTCAACAAAAAAGGATATTTCTAATCGATCGTTATTCAAATATCCACAAGTGAGTCAGTATGAACTATTTAATTAATATAATAGAAGGGCGTAAAAAAAAACAACCTAGACCTTAGTTAGTAGCTACCACTTGATCCAATTTGTAGGCCACAATTATTTGTTCAAGCTGATCTAGTATTATATATCTCTATGGGCAAGTATAGTGATGGCACTGAGAACTAGATCTACTGATTGATCTATATTAGCCAACTTGGCTCAGGTAACCGGTTTACAAATTGATTTACGTAGTTCTTTCTTTAAACATTATGAATTAATTACTTAATAAATATATCTAGTATACAGAACAAATGCTAACTCTCATCACAACGACTCAAAACTAATTACGACCCTTTCTTTGTTGTTTTCTCTTACGCTTCATACCAATCAACTTCTTTGTGTCATCGTCCATACTACTTGTCTTTGCAGGGACAGGAGAGGCACCAGCAGCACCAGTCTTCTTAGCACCAACATGGGCACCCTTGTTCATGTTACCCTTCTTACCCTTCTTGACAGGAACAGCATTGATACCTCTTTCATTCTTAGATCTCTTGTTCTTTTCTTCAACGTAACGTTCAGATCTTGGTCTCTTAGTACTACCGTCACCACCGACTGGGTTTTCTCTGGCCTGTAGGATCTTTTCTCTTCTTCTCTTGACAATGTTGGCGTGTTCGATGGCGAATTCAGCGATAAGTTTTCTCTTGGATAACCCTTCCAATTCAGCTCTCTTCTTTTCTTCAGGGGTTAAACCTTCAACGATTTCACCAATTGTCACTTCATGGGCATTCAACCAACGCAAACCCATCAAGGCAGACTTGTGATCACGGAATTCCAAGAAACCATAACCACGAGATCTACCGTTCTCACCTGTACCCTTAACTTCCATAATGATCTTGGCTTGTCTAACAACACCTTGCTTCTTAGAGTTATTGGATTCCTTTTCACCAACTTGCCATTTCTCCTTTTCGTTTTGGGATCTAGAGAACTCTTCCTTTGAAAGTGGCTGTCTCTTCTTGTCTTTCACTTCGGTGGCGAATTGAACAATGGCCTTACGACCTAAGGCTTTCAAGGCCTTAGCGTTCATGGCACGTGGTAAGTTTCTGATGGCCAATCTGGTAAGGGACAAATGCAAAGCTGGGTTCTTGTTTAAATGTTGGACTCTTAATTTGTAGGATTTCTCACGGAGTTCCAAGTCGGTCTTGGTGATCTTGGAGGCTAACTTGGAGTTTTCAGTAATACGACCTTCGTTCAACAAGAATAAGTTACGCTTGTCCTTCTCGCCTGGGGCCTTACCCAACATTTCACTTCTCTTGATGGAGTTTCTTTCAGTCAACTTGGCAGCAGAGTCTCTGTCAACAGTTGGCGTCAAGGAGAGAATTCTCCCTTCGTAAACATAAGCTGGAGAGACGTCATCAGAAATCAGAATAGAAGTGGTGGAGGCGTCTGGAGCACCCTTAAGACATGTCAAGTAGGCCTCTTCACTGGTGAAACAGACGAAACCGGTACCCCTGGCGACACCAGTCTCTCTGTCAATGACTGGAAGGGCGTACTTGACTGGACCGAACTGTTCGAAATGTTCCTTCAAAGATTCTTCGTCTGTGTCGTACGGCAAGTTACGAATGAAAATACTGAATTGTTCTTGCTTGTTCTTCTTTGGTCTGGCAACTTGTTGTTCTTCCTCTTCTCCGTCTTCTTCATCAGAGGCAACGTCAATGTCACTGTCTTCTTCGTCTTCGTTGGCAACATCGGCCTCTTCATCCTCCTGTTCGTTGGCCTCTTCTTCCAACTTGGCGGTTTCTTCTTCGTCTTCTTCAATCTCTTCTTCTCCTTCTTCTTCTTCGTCGTCCTCGCTCTCTGAATCTGGGTTTTCCTCCTTGTAAGCCAACCACTTGGATTTTTCCAAAGCGTAATCGACAGCGACTTCTCTACCATCGATCTTCAAGCCCTGAGAACCCTTAATGGCCTTTTCAGCAGCAGCGTTCTTCTTCATAGTGACGAAGGCAAAACCACTCATCTTACCACCTTGTTTACGTGGAATAATGGCGTCTGTGACAGCACCGTACTTGGCAAAGATCTTCTTCAATTCAGCTGGATCACGGACAGACCATGGCAAGTTTCTGATAATCAATCTGGCCTTTCTCTTTTCGATTTCTTCCTTGGTATGCTTAGTTTCTCTACTTCTATTTTGAGATTCACCCTCTTCAGTGTCACCTCCCTTTCTTGAGTCCTTACGGTCTCTTCTCTTGGCGACGTCAATTCTCAGTAATCTTCCTTGAAACTTAGACTTTCTAGCTTCCTTTAAGGCTGTGGCGGTATCTTCATCCATGGCGAAACTGACGAAACCGAAACCACGAGATTGCTTTTCAGCATCTGTGACAATGACAGCATGCTTGACTGGACAGAATTGGGAGAAGTAATCAGATAATTCTTCTGAAGTGGCACTGAATGGAATAGAACGAACGAAAAGTGTACGATGGTCTAGAGAATCATCTATCTTTGTCTTGGAGTTGGCATCATCAGCAACGACTGGCTTGGTCTCTGGAGCTGGTGATGTGGATTGTGATTCGCCCATTATGTGTGATGTGAAATAGAAAATAAATATATGAGCTTAATCGCGTGAAGAGCCTATTTAAACCCAGTACGAATTGACCTATCTTTCTATAAAAGCTGTCTGTTTGTCTACCATTTTTTCTGCCTACAAATTTTTTTGCGATGAGTTTGAATAATTTTTTACCCGGCCGATTTTCAATCACGTGTGATAACATAAGGGCTTAAAAAACCCTAGGATATTAAAACTTTATCCAAGGTCACTTACCCAATAGTATCACAAATATGATCAGAACAGATAGACATTACATTAACTTATATTTATATCTTTAGAAAGAATATCCGAAAAGAATTGAACTCAAATAATGATCTTTGTTTTTAAGGCTGAATCCCACAGGAAGCTTGAACGATAAATCACAAATTTATATCATATATCAATTTTTACTCCTTGCTCAAACTCGATGAAGTTTATACCTCAGATACACCAAAGATCTTCATGAATTAATATCCCCAAACCCTACAACAATTACGCAAATATCCCCCAGGTCCTCTAAAATTCAGGTATTTCTAAATTATCTCCGTCTATCGCTGTCGGAATTTAAACCGTCCTCAAATAACACACAATCTGGGCAAGTGGCGCAGTTGGTAGCGCGTTTGCCTTGCAAGCAAAAGGTCATCGGTTCGACTCCGGTCTTGTCCACTTTATTTTTTAAATTCTTTTTTTTTTGTTCTTCTCCTGTTTTAGACAGGCAAAAAAATTTCTTTTCAGATATTTTACTCTACTACAATATTTTAAATAACCCCATTTTTTTATCTTTAAATCTGGTAATAATCAATTATTATAAGACATATCATTGATCTAGTTTGTCTGGTTTTTGTAGAACTTCTTTCAAGTCTCAATCCATTCATTATGCTCAGATATCAAACCTGTAAGCTTCGACCTCATCCACGATCCTTGAAATCATCATATTTTCGAACCATTTCATCTTCCAAGTGTACCCGATATGCATCAGGCATTCCTGAATCTATTGAATCAAAGATATCAAACACTTTGAATAAGTTATCCAGAGAACGTAAATTTGGTCAGCAGAGTCATCATCATCATCATCAAAAGACGAGTCTTCCTAAAGATCCTGAAACTAATGAGGAACCCAAAATAGATTCAGATGTCACCAATACGAGAGAACAAGTTAACCATATACACTCACCACCGGAGCCTGATAATGGTGCCAGATCAAATGCCTTAAATCACTTCAAATCAATTTATAATCACCGGAGAGATAACCGTAAAACAGGATACACTTTAATGATTCCTCCCTCACACAAACTTCAATTCAACGACTCCAACTTAGTACCAGATAATCTTTTCTTAGGAACAAGTCGAATTTCAGCCACTCATTCTAAATACTCTCCATTGCCCCATCTCAACAACAGCAGTGATGTCCCAACGTTAAAGCACCAGCTTTCAAGAGTACTCTTCTCTGGACCAGGAACCAGTAATATCCAATACCTGAAAGACCCAAGAACAGGAGTATTCAATTACACACCGTATCTAGAGGATCTAACCATAACACATCCATCTCACTTCGATTTCAGTAAGGTGGCTCCATACATAACATCCAGTAAGGACACCAAACTAGCCGAACTATCCAGACATTACGGAATGAAGTACTTCTCATCGACTTCATCTATGACTGGATTGTTATCACAGTTGCATTTTTTCATTTCCAATTTCAGACCTGTGGATTTAAGGGGATTCTCCAAACATGATAATAATAACAAATCGTACGGTCTTTCAACAAGATCAGCCAAATTACCAGCAGTTGTTATTGTTAAAAAACAAGAAAGTCATGATAAATCCGACTCAGAGAATAATAATAATAAGATATATTCAATTGACTCAGACAAGGCCTGTGACCGAGAGACGATTTTATCGCTACTTGGGAATTCTCTTGAAAGGTTCCTCACGATGACGGAGTCTGAATTCTCTCAATATCTTATAGACAAGAAATCATCAGGAGACGTCAGTCCTTTAGAGGGAGATTCAGCTTACCATTATGCTCGTGTTGGTAACTTTCTTCTTCGTTCACAGTTGGATTGTTACGATTCTCGTTTACCAGGCACAGGGACTTTTGATCTGAAGACTCGTGCTGTTAGTGCGTTGAGATTTGATATTGGACAAGCTGCGGATAAGGAGCAGTACAAGTATCAATTGGATAAACCATATGGGTCTTTTGAATCGTATGAAAGTGAGTTGATGGATTTGTACAAATCGACGCTGTTGAAGTATTCGCTACAAGCTAGAATCGGGAATATGGATGGTATCTTTGTGGCTTTCCACAACGCTTGGCAAATGTTTGGATTTAAGTATTTACCATTGGTTGAAATTGATGAGATTCTTCATTCAGTTGGTCCAGTTGAAAAGAGTCACATGGTTGATTTCAAGAGTTTAGAAGAAACTCCAGAATTAATGAATAAATATGAGAATAAGGCAGTCTTGGCTAGTGAACTGGCGGCTAGAGAGTTTACTTTGTCTATTCAGATCCTAGATAGGATCTTGAATCTTGTTAATAAGAACAACAGGACTGACGGCTCATTCAGATTGATTCTTAACACACAGAAACTCAACGATTATGAATCCAAGCTTATAATAGTAGCTGTGCCACTATCAGCCACACAAATAGACGAAATCCAATCATTACCACAACTGTTGAAAACCGATATCACAGACAAGACACAACAATTATCTTCAACATTATCTGGCCATCTAGCTAAAGTTCAAACCTTAAACAAAACCACCTACAATGGATCAGAAGCTCAAGGTTACTCTATGTTGATCAAACACGAAATCAACGACCGTTCATCCAAACATCGTCATATATCCTTAAAATCTAAATCTGACCGTTGGGATGCCCTGATTAAGACTCACAAATTGACAAAGGACGAAACGAAACTATGGTATTTCAAATCATTAGCACAGAAAGTCGAATTGTTAGAGGAGAATTTCTCAGATGATGTCCAGGAAGTAGGCCAGACATTATTAAAGAAAGATAAAGAGAAAAAGCAAGATAAGAAAGAAAAGGATGCTGATTTTGATGAGTTGAGAACCGTCTTGAAGATGTTTGCTAGAAAAGGTCAGAATAACTATAAAGAAGCTTTGAAGTCAAATAAAAATGTTGTTTGGAATCAGGAGTAACACACGACGAGAGTTATCTAGAGGTTAGTAAGTGTAAATAGAAGCCATGAATTAATTTATATTGTATTATTTTTTAATAACATAATTAAATCAGATCAATATGATTAACAAACAAACTATCGGAAACCAAAACCCATGCTTTTGGCGCCACGTGACACTGGGTATATAGCCACACCATGGCTTATCAGGTTTTTGCGTCACACACACCCTTTATCTTTAAATTTGGATCTGTGGCGTGGAAAGCAAAGTGGGCCATTTTCTAAATAATTTAAATGAATTGAATTTGATAATTTAAGTTGGGGTAAATATACAGCCGTAATAATTTTTGTGGAGTTATTCTCTTTAATTAAATCTACATAGTATCCAACAGGTTAGACACTCAAGTTGCAAGTTCGATAACAATCAATACAGCTTGTAACCATCAGCAATAAGCAGTTCTCGCCACCGACTTTCATATATTCCAACGCACCTAAAACTTACAAGTCTTCGACTATGCCTTCATCAACATCATTCGACATTCTTTGCAAACTTCCAAATGAACTGCTTTTCCTAACGATTCAAGATCTCAGCAACGAAGACATCCATACGCTTCATAGTATTCCGTCAATCAGACACAGATTAAAAGGTCTATTCTTTGTGATCTCAGATATATCACAGACGAGATACTTCAAGGACATTCCACATACTTTCAATCTTCAACAGCTCATATCTTTACCCGCTTCTCCATTTAATGTACAGTGTCATAGTCCTGATATCCTCTGGGCCATAGTGGAGATCAACGACCTACAGAACTCAGCTGTTCATCTACCCAGACTCTCCTCTCTGATTAAGAACAGAATCAGCATCTATGACGATTACATCCCTATAGGAGTCGAAGGAGACCCATACATGTACAAAGCATGGATGCAGAATCTATCAAATTCGACTTCATTAGTGGTGTTTGAAAACTTGATCAAATTGGAATTGTCTGATATGCAATTAGATCCAAGGTTATTTCAATTTCCAAATTTACAACGGTTGAAATTGACAAGATGTTATAGTTTGAATGAGAGGGAAAAGTTTCATTGGCCTAAATTGGAATCGTTATGTATTGAAGGAAGGTTGAAATCTTTGAATAATTCCATTGATTTCAAAACCGCCCCTGTCACGTTTAAACAGTTGTCACTTACCGCTATAAAGGATTTGAAGACTTGGAGTGGGGTTGAGAATTTCTCAGTGGAACAGATCATTATTGCTCAATGTGGTGACCATTTGGTTAATTTCATAGGATTGTCCTTTGCCAAGGCCAGGACTATCACTATTAAGGATACTGATATTGAGAAAGTGATAGATTGGAATTGTCCTGAACTGGAAACATTACATTTGGAACAATATATTAATTCCAGTGTGGAGATCCACGATTTGTACTTACCTAATTTGAAACAGTTGTCAGTATGGGTGTTCCAACTTAAGCAGTTTTACAACCTTCATATTCCACAGATCTCCAAGGCTTCGATCATGTTGCACAATGAACCTAGAGCAGCAAACCAATTGGAAGATCAGATCATAGATTTCAGTCCGTTCCGTCAATTGAAGTCCTTACAGATTTGTGACGCTGCTGAGATCTTAAATATTTGTTCTCTGTCGTTGGAACATTTGGAAGTCAGAGGTCCATTCAATCATGATTCGTTGATAAATTGTTGTTTCCCTTCATTGAAATCTTTAGAGGTCTATTTCAATACCAATCTGAGTGCACTTCCTAAACTGATAGCCCCTAATCTACAGAAATTATCTCTTTCAAGATGTACGTCCTTGAAGGATATTTCCAAGATCCAGCTGTATTATCCAATCTTGGAAGAGTTCCATTGTGAATACAGTGTTTTATCTTTGATCAAAGACATTTACTTCCCAACTTTGAAGAAGTTTCATTACATCTCGTCCACTATGAGCCAAGCTATTAACATTATCAATTGTTCTTTCCCATTGTTGACTAGCTTTGAAGTTTCTAATTTAGAAACACGATCCACGTTGTCCATGGAACAATCAATTATTCAATTGGATGCTGCACCAGTACTTAAACACCTCACAATTATTAATCTCAATATGAAAGATTTCCAACTAACCAACAATCCACACTTAAAGAAGGTCAATCTTAACTCAGCAAGCATCGAGAATCTAAGTATCTACAACTGTGAAAAATTACAACAATTGGACCTCAGTAAGAATCCGAATCTACGGATTTTGAACACATCATTGTGTTCTTTCCCACAATTAGCATCATTAACCTGTGATCAGACTCAAGGCATCAAGAACTTCCACATAGAGACGCCTTTGTTGGAAAGAATTGAAGTTTACGATGGGATGGTCAGATATATCAAGAAGAGTCCACTGGGCCACTGCTGAAGCCTTAAAAGATACAAGTTTATATAACAGAACTAATGAATGAATTAATTTGATATTAATCGGTTAATGGAACTAGTGTATATATAATAGAGCAAAAAGAACAAAAGAGGAACATTGAATAAATAATGAAGACAAGGGAAGCAGAAGCTACGGTGTCGCTTATAAGACAACGTTCTTGGCCAACTTCTTCTTGTAATCACCAATGGAACCGTCCCATCTGGTACAGGTCTTGTGTTCAACGACGAAAATGTCCTTGGCAATCTTATCCAACAATCTGAAATCGTGGGAAACAACACAGACACCACCGTTGAAAGCATTGATAGCGTCGGCCAAGGAGTCAATGGTTGGGATATCCAAACCGTTAGTAGGTTCATCCAACAACAACACGTTTGGAGCCTCCAAAGCCAACAAGGCAAAGACAACACGGGAACGTTGACCTTCAGACAAAGTGGCCATTTGAGCGGTTTGGGCTTCACCAGTCAAACCGTAACGACCCAATTGACCTCTCCAGTATTGGAAATCGTGGGAAATGTGGGTGAACTTGTCACGGACGAATTCCAATGGGGTCTTGGTCAAGTCCAATTGGTCAGCAGAATGCTGGGAGTAGACACCCATCTTCATGTGGGTGTGTCTGGAAACACGACCACCTTGGGCTTGCAATTGACCAGTCATGATCTTCAATAAGGTGGACTTACCAACACCATTTGGCCCGACAAGGGCAATACGGGAGTCCATATCAACACCGAAGGACAAGTCTTCGTACAATCTGTTTTCTGGCTTACCGTCGTAGGCGAAGGAGATGTTATCGAAGGATAAGACTGGAGGTGGAAGCTTTTCAACGTCTGGGAATCTGAAGGAGAAGACTCTGTCTGGAACAACCTTTTCAATCAAACCGTCAGCCTCCATCTTGTCCAAGATCTTTTGTCTGGACTTGGCTTGACGCACCAAGTTGGCATAAGTACCGGCAGAAGCAATGAACTTCTTGATGTGGGCGATTTCTTCTTGTTGCTTGTTGTAGGACTTCATTTGGTTGGTTTCCAATTCGGCTCTCGTGTTCAAGTAGGAGTTGTAGTTACCACCGTAACCAGTGATCTTTTGCATTCTCATGTCGATCATGTTGGTACAGACACCGTTCAAGAAATCCATGGAGTGGGAGACTAAGACCAAGGTACGGTCGAATCTCTTCAAGTATTCTTCTAACCAGACACAGGCTTCCAAATCCAAATGGGCAGTTGGGTCATCCAATAATAACAAGGTTGGCTTGACGAAAAGAGCCTTGGCAAGGGCAACACGCATCTTCCAACCACCAGACATGTCCTTGGTCTTCTTGTTGATGGTGACAGAGTTGAAACCTAAACCAATCAAGATGACAGCGGCACGGGATTCAAAGGTGGATGGATCCATGTCGTCCATTCTTTCGTAGAGACCTTCTAAGGCTGGGGATTCAGGACCGTCTTCAATGATGATCTGTTCGACTTGGTCTTCCAATCTCTTCAATTCATTTTCGGCCTCTCTGACAACGTAGTCCAAAGCAGAGTACTCGGATGGCTCAGCTGGCTCGTTCAACAAGTAGATGTCAATGTGTTCAGGAATTGGGTATTCTCTGGCAGCAATGGCCTTCAAGATGGTGGACTTACCACAACCATTTTCACCTAAAAGACCGTAACGACGACCGTAATTTAATTCCAATTCGGAGTCTTGGACTAAAACCTTACCGTGGAAAAGTAAGGAGACAGAAGATAACTTAATATCTCTGGAGGTGGAAAGAGAATCCAAAACACCGGTGGTGACACGGTCAGAAATACCATCCTTATCTTGTTGCAACTTCAATTGCTCGATTTCCTTAGCAGTTTCTTCGACAGCTTCTTCAGCGGTCTTTTCCTTCTTGGTCTTCTTACCCTTTTCGATCTTCTTAGCGTCTCTCTTAGCCTTGGATGCGGAAATAGCCATGGTGAATTATGCTTTTTGTTGCTTAAGGAATTAAATAAAGCATTTTCTTTTTTTTTGGTATTGTATGTTAGGGCTTTGTACCTACTTAACTGTTGGATCTTTTATCTTTTTTTTTGTATTGATTGAGGGAAAAAAAAAAATTGATGAGAGATGCGCCACGGATGTCGCGAAATTTGGACAAGTCTTTCTTTTTTTCTTTCCTTCTTTTTTCTGGTGGCACGATTACATCAGCGTTCGCCTGCCAGAGGTAGGGTAAGTTATCCTTTGGCTAGCCGTGGTCCGTGGAGCGCCTGATCTTGTCATCAAAAACATTGTGACAACCAATCAGACCCAATAATTTTTTATAATTATTTAAATGTCTTTATAATTAATTATTTATGCATATATACATCATAAAGAGAATAAGAAAAGAACTGAATTTTAAAACTCCCTAATGAAATGACTTGGGCAATGATAACCAGCTGGATTATTCTCTAAATAAGCCTGATGATAAGCTTCTGCATCGTAATAATTCTTAATTGGTTCAATTTTAGTGACAATTTCGCCCTTCCATTTGATTTGATAATCCTTGGTTACATCTTGAATCACTGGTAAATCTTCATCGTAATGATAGAAAATGGCAGATCTATATTGAGTACCCTTATCTGGTCCTTGTGAATCAATAGTGGTTGGATCATGGATTTTATAAAAGAAGGATATTAATTCTCTTAGATTGATCTGAGATGGTTCATAACTGATTTGTAAAACTTCTGCATAATTGGTATCCCCATCACATACACGTTTATATGATGGATCTGGTAAGGTACCGTTTGAGAACCCAACTTTGGCATCTAGTAAACCTTTATTGAGATATTGTTTCTTGTAAATATGTTCAACACCCCAGAAACAACCAGCTGCAACGGTGATTAGTTTAGATGTGGATGTGGTAAGAATGCTTGGAGAAATAGTGGATCCTAAGGACATTTTTGAATAATTAGATAGTCTGTGGTGGCAATTGATAAAAGAAAATGATTATCATTGTTTTGAATAACAATGGAGAGAAAGTTTGTCTATTTAAATAGTTAGGAGGAGGGAAAGACTCATAGCTACAGAATGTTGCGTTCACACGTGACTTAAAGATCACGTGCTATTACGCATGTGTATAATCTTAAGACTGGCCAGACGTTGAGAGCAGCATTGAACAAGTACAATTAAACTTAACGGTTAAGTTGTATTAATTTAATCCATGAAAGAGATACCAGTGAAATTTCAATTTTACGACGTAACTAGGTGACTAATATAAATATTGTCCAAACTTTGATATTTACTGATCTCGTGGTTTTGATTCAAGGATAACGATCATCTACAGAACCCCAATGACTCAGCATTCCATGATCAGTTCAATTTTTTAGTTACTTCTCATATATACGCGGGGAGAATCAGATCTCAAGGATGGAAATTCAATTAAATTAGATAAAGCAGCTTGTTCAATATATTCACCCCCTGTTAATATAAAAACCAAACAAATATCCCTGATTTTTCACAGATCTATTATATCCCATTAACTAACCACCAAATAGTTGAAATTGAAAAGCAGCAGAAGAAGAAGAAAAAACATGACAATCTCAACCACTACTGCTACCAAATACCCTGAAAGAACCACAGAAGAATATTTCAACGGTATTGGTAATACGCCACTCCTCAAACTAGAAACCATCAGTAAGAGAATAAACCGTAACATCTACATCAAGGAAGAATACCTCAACTCTGGTACATCAATCAAGGACCGTACAGCTTCCTATCTTCTCAAAGATGCCTTACAATCAGGCAAATTAACACCAGGTGGTAAGTTAATTGAAGCTTCGGCTGGCAATACAGGATTATCCTTAGCTTTATTAGCCAGAACATTCACTCCACCATTCCAAGTAGAATTGTTTGTCCCTGAGACATTGGTTCAAGGTAAGATTGATCTGTTAGAATCATTAGGAGTGAAAATTCACAAATGTCCAATCGTGGCTCAAGATCATCCAGATTTCTTCAATAATCAAGCTATCAGTTATGCTAAAACCACTCCTAATGCATTCCATACTGATCAGATGGGGAATCTTGCCAATCGGAAGTCTCATTTTGAAAACACTGGGCCTGAGATTTATGAGCAATTGAATGGTGATATTCAAGGATTCGTATGTGCTGCTGGGACAGGTGGTACATATTGTGGTGTTTCTTCCTTTTTGAAATCAAAGAATCCACAAATAAAGACAGCTATTTCTGATATTGCCGGGTCTGGATTATATTCTTACATAAAGACAGGAGGTGAATCTTGGGAATCTGAAGGGTCTTCGTTTGTGGAAGGTGTTGGGAAGAAAGCTTTGACTTCTCAGATGTATGATATTTTAGATATTACCGATACAGCATTCCAAGGGAATGACACTGATATTATCATTACGATTTATGAATTGTTAGAAGAAGGCATTGATATTGGTGGGTCTTCTGGTTTGAATGTCAATGCTGCTGTTGAATTGGCTTTGACCTTGCCTGAGGGGTCGAATGTGGTGACCACTGCTGCAGATAGAAGTGGTCTCTATGCTTCCAAGTTGTTCAACAAGAAGTATTTGGTTGAGAAGGGCCACTGGGAGAAGATCCCTGACTATTTGAAGAAGTATGCCACTTATAAGGTATAGTATGCTATGGCACAATGACGTGTGTTATATTATATATTGTTTCATGACGACGTATATAAGAATAAATATACATAAATATATTATTAAATTGAAATTAAATAAGGATAGAGTATAGACGAAATAGAAATAGTACATAATAAAAGAAATCAACAAAACAAAACAAAACAAAACAAAAGTCATGATTAATATATGATAAAGCCGAAGAATGTTTTTTTTTTAAACAGCACCAGCTGAATGAACGGACCTAGTCAAATTCAATAAAGCAGAGGCAGCATCCTCCTCATCTCTGCCCTTCTGTTCCAATATCAAAGCAGCCGAATGGCCACTGCCACTGCCAATAGGTGGGCTTTGTTCAGAGCGTGTAATGTATATCTGACTTGAACTATCAACAACGTTCTGGTTTGTACCGACATGACCATGCTTCAGATTCCTCAGCAATTCAATCGCTCCGATACTCTCCCAGTCTTCTTCATCCGTATCATCATCCACGGCTATCGCAGAAGAACTATGATCAAGTAGCTCATGGTCGATTGACAATGTGGAGCGGATGGAGGAGTGTCTTCTGGCGTTTATGGTGGAGTGGGAGGTTTGGGGGATATCTGGCTGCATGTTTGCAGCTGTCGATGTTGTTGAGGAAGTGGATAAGTTCGGGTGGGATTTATTGGAGTGGATTTGAAGGGAATAACTTGAGGAAAATGACGTGGAAGAGCCACCAGTAGCAGTAGCAGCAGCAGCAGCAGTGGTGTAGTACCGTAGCTCTGGTGACGTTGGGGTCATTGAATTGGCTCTGTGTTTCAGAAACTTTGGCTTGGAGATCCCGTTTGAACGGTTGTTGAAGGACGACCGTCTAGAAGCGACATTTGAAGTGGAAGTGGAATTCGGAGAGATATTGTTGTTATGTGCTCTGCTTGAAAGTTTCAGAGGAGGAACGTCCTGTTCTTCTTCGTCCAGCTTGAACACATGAGAGTCGAGATGGCGACGCTGGGAATGATGATTCGACAAGTCTGAGGAGAGTTCGGAGTCGGAGTCATCGTCGTAGAAATCGGAGGTGGACGAAACAATGGCTTCTTCATCCTCGTCATCTGACAGGATAGCAAAGTCGTTCATAACCACTGCACCACTGCCACCCCTAGCAGCAGAAGAACTAGTAGTTACCATGGTTGTCGTAGAAGAAGGATGAGACTTGGACAAAAGAGCACCAGCCACACTTCCACGACGACGGTTCAGTAGTTTATTATGATGATCAACCTCGTATCGATTCTTCGTGATAGATTCTCTTCTAGCAGTGGCATTGGCGACATGGATGGACTTCCCATTACCACCACCCACAGCAGTCCCCGTGCTACCACTTGCAGCAGTCTCATCGTCCTTAACCTTGGCGTTAGAGATACGTAGAGCGTCTCTCTCGGTTAGAAAGTCTTCTGGTTTGACTTTCTTAGCTGTCCATTGACCCCATCCGATTTTCTGGAACACTATGGATCCTTCTTCGAACCCCAGATTAAGACAATTCATAATCAATCTTCTTTGTTTGGACAACGACAATTTCTCAAAGCCGGAAACTTGGATGCTTAGATTAGAGGTGATATGTCTGATGGCCAAAGGACCTGTAACTAGCAATAGACTGGCCAATCTTTGGGGTGTCACTTGGTTGGCCACAGCGATACCTGCCGCTGAAGATGTTGTTAGCTGAGTGACATGCTTTGTGGTGGGTTTCTTGTACGTTGCTTGAGTGATCAATAACGGAGAGGTTGTGTTTGAAGTTGTGAGAGAATGTGCTGCTGATATGGACGAGTTGGATAGACTGTTGGAGGAAAATGGAGAGGTTGGAGCCATTGAGTTTGGTGGTGTTGGTGTAGATTTGATATGTGCCATTTTTTTTTTTTGCTTCTTCAAGTGGTTCGAATTGGAGTTTTACTTTCAGGTGAAACTTTTAAAACTAGAGACAGTGGTGGCGTTGTTGAAAATATGCAAACAACAGCTCAAAGAAACAATCAATCTGTCTAAAAAAAAAGATGAAGAATAATAATAAGAAGAAGCTGGAGTTAAGTAGAGTGAACAGGAAGTTTTGATTGAAGCAGCTTGGTGAATTGAAAATATGTTAAAATGAATCACGCGTCTGATCTTTTGAAATCTGTCTGATATTATAACCGTCAAGGTGTGCGTAGTAGGTAGTAGTGTTTGTAGAAATGATAGTATTGACGACTCGATCTGAGATTATTACTATTATATGTGTGTAGTGTATTGAGGAAGCTGATTATCCAGAGTTGTAGGACTTGTGTGTTTTAAGTGGTTGTTCTTGTAACTTGGTCAATTGGTTGTTTTGAAAGTGAAATATTCTGGAACTTGACACTCAAAAGTCCAAAGGGAAAGAGTCGAACTGAAACTTTCCACCTGCCAGTGGGCGCTCCCTCAGACAACGATAATTGGTACGCAAGATAGCAGCGGTGATTGATTTTGTGGCACATAGACAATAGTTACTACCCCCATGTGCGCGCTGCGCCGCTCTCCCAACAACGGTTGGCACACTCCAAGTTCCAACCCGTCACTGTTGGTCCCCTTATCTGGAGAGTCGACTTACCTAGTCACCTAGTCATGGCGATTATATGACCCAGTCACGACCTCACCATCAATATTTTTAACATATATTAAATGTATAATTAATAATTTATAATATAAATGGATTAGTCCTTGATTAGAAGAATCTAGAATTGAATATCTTGCTTAAATGTTTGTAGCTGGTTTAAAGCTTTCAATTCCCAAGTATTTGAGTTGGAAATTTTAACATCATAAATATCAGCTATAGTACAGCGAGACAGCCTAAGCTGCGGAATTGGAATATTTTATAGAATAGGTTTAATGTGTCACAATATTAAAACGTGGCCCATACATATTTGGAAATTTTCATCCAATCAATTCTAAATGCTAGCTCACGTGCTCAAGACCCAGCTTAAAATATAGGTACAAATTGGTTTTATATTACGCACATGAACTTTATCTAGTGAGAAATGTATTTTAACTATCAGCGTATTGTATGTATTTATAATGGTGTCTGGAGTAGTATAAAGACATTATTGGGGATTGGGGACATGAGATCAAAGATCAGATTTCATAACATAATATTATATGTTTGGGACAGATTGATCATGGGACAAAACCTGACCAAAATCTTTTTTTGGTTTCGACCTACCAGAAGGAAGACCAGCTAGTTACATGTCCTAGCATATAGCTAGGAAGATTTTAATTGTAAGCCAGCAAAAATTCAGTAAAAAGCTTGGACGTTTGTCTCTTTGGTCGAACCAGCTTAGGTATAAGTCTTTACTACTGGCCTATATTATACTCCAGGAGTCCAGGGTACTTGTCTGGACTAGGCAATATTTTCGATCTGTATGTACTATTACAAAATACTGTTGGACAAGTTCATGGGTCCATAACCAGCAAATTGAATCGGCCAAGTATAAATTTGTATATATAAATTACTAAGCTCCAAGGATCATTCGGGATATTTCAAGGGTCTCTGACTTGGAGGTGAGAGATTCGTTTTAAGAGAAAAATTCAAGAATTTTATGGATGGAAATTACCGTTTTCGGAAAATTGTAAACAAAAGAATTGAAATTATGACTTTTCATGTACATGGGGCAAAGTGCAAAGCGGTACAATTTAATAATAGAGCTAGCTTGTATAGTTGGGTGAACATGGATGAAGCTTGATCCCGTACTAAGATTTAATGGTTTTGTGATCTAATTACTGTGGTTAATAACATTGTAACTCTGAACTTCAACCAGCAATTAATATAGTTCTATAACCAAGCATTAGACAGATCGAGATCGACCTTTCTATATTTAATTAGATCGAAATCATTCATTTGAAATCAAAGAACCAACAAGTAACACACACCCAACACGTAGCAATGGGCATCGATATTCCTGATCTTTACAACACACCAAGAAAGCAACAACAAAAAACAAATCTTACAATGGCAACAACAATGGATCAATCAACCTCCACACATAGTCATAACCACACCAACTCGCAACATTCCCTGCTACCGGCACCACTGAGCAGCAACAATAACCTAGAGAAGACATATGTATCTTCAGACGGACAAATCCTACAGTCGTCTATGGTTAAAGCTGGATCCCCAACAAAACGACAATTGACAGGGTCTGCTTCCCTGGTGAGGTTTTCATTGCCTCCGATAGGGTCAGATGAAGAAACCGAGGACGACGACGACGACGATGATGAGTCCATACTATCTGTTGAAGAGGAAGAACATTACACACCGACAAAATCGTATCATCACCGCACAACATCCTCTCTTTCTTCCAACATCTCCACACATACAACAAACACCGACCTCTTCTCGGACTCCTTACGGACTTTAATCCACTCCTCACCTACTAGACAAGCTCGTCAAAAGATCCTTCTGCATCCAACACAGCATCATATCCGGAATCTATCTGTTCCTATCCCTGCAGAGGTGATGTTACCTCCTAGATTATCTCCAAGAAAGGAAAGGAGTAATAATATTAATAAGAATATTAATATGAATCAAAGTAAAGGTCAAAAGAAGCAGGACGATGAGAGGATGAGGATTGTCAGTGGACCAAAATCTTTGGTTTTCAACGGGATTGATTACGAGCCTTTGGAAAAGAGGTTTGTTGATGATTTGAAATATCCATTGAGAGAGTTTGTCTTTACTACTGATTCCAGTAATTTTTTGGAGCAAACTGGTCCTACTACTACTGCTACTACTAATTCTACTTCTACTTCTAGTTATACCTTCCCAAGGTCACTACCTTCATCACCGATCAAGAACCACAGACAGAATCAGAACAACAAAAGTATAGGACACAGACGTACGAAATCAGAAGTTCAGATCAACATTCCAACTGAATCCGATCTTAACACCCATCAACAGCTCTTTAATATTGGATTTGGCCAAGTTGCTCAATCTGAGCGAATTGATAATGAATATGAGATTGAAAATCCGAGTCAGAAGGCCATCAAGTTGGATAATAAATTGAATCGGACTTTTTCATTTCCTCCTAGAGCTGCTACTGCTACTGCTACTGCTGTTGTCTCAACGAAAGAGAAAGAGGAGCAGAATACTGATACCAGTAAGGGAGAGATTGAAGATCAAAAGGTGTTACCATGTTTGCCTCTTCCGGCACATACCTCTCCAGTCAAGAAGATTCTGCCTACTCAGGGTCTTGGATTGTTCTTAGAGAAGAAAGAAGTTGCAGGGTTTGATAATAAATTTGGCAGATTCTCTCAGGTAGCGGAAGTGACTGAAGTTATAGAGGCTGAGAATGAGACTGCCACCGACACTGAGGCGGATCTTTCGAAAGATTCTATCTCAATCAGTTCCATTAGATCCAATTTATCCCTACAGTTCTCCACAGACTTAGAACACGAAGAAGAAGAAGAAGACGATGATGATGTCGGATCCTTAGTGGACTCACTCCAATCCTTCGCCACAACAAGAGCCCCCTCTGTATCGTTATCAATCCCTGAACAAACAACTCCAAGGTGTGATGTCTCATCCATCTACGACGACACCTTAACCGACCAAGAAGAAGACACAAGCGCTTATGACGATGGTGCATCCTTAACGTCGCAGTTACAAAACCTCAGTCTGGTCCTAACTAACAATCAAGAAGGCTCAGAGATCAGTAACGAACGACTTGTGGAACTGGAGAAGTCCATTGGGTCTCCTTCTACGTTGTTTGGGGATGTTCACGTTGTAGAATCAGACTCTGAACCGGAAGATTATCAACAACAACAACAACAACAACAACAGCAGCAGCAGCAAGAAGTAGAACAAAGTCTATCGTACTATCCACAACGTGAAAAAGTCTACGAATTCGAATTCCAACCACATTTATTGCCTCTATTGAAACCAGACACTGCCAATTCATTCTCCAGTCCATCTGAATCACCACTTTTGAGTCAAACAAGTTATGAAACTGCAGAGACTCAACCATATTCCAATTATTCCATAGAGACGGATCTTACTTCCATTATTGATGATGAAATGATCAATGGAGCAAGAGCAGATGAAATGGTGTTGATTGATCTGACTAATGATGAATATAACGTTATCACCACGACAAAGTCCATGAACAAGAAGAAACAGCAGATGATGGAGACTGATACTGGGATAACCACTGATAGCTATAAAAGTGTTCTTGAGATGATGGAGAATGGCCAGATCAAAGAGACAATCATCATTGATGATGACGACGAAGAAGAAGAAGAACAGGAGAAGCACCATAACAAGAAGAAACATGAAGAAGATAAGATGAGTGAGGTTTCCCATTTCTCCTTCTGTACCGTTGCAAGTGAAGTTCAATTGACAACTGCTATTAATACTTTTGGCACTACGACACCAACCAAAAGACAAAGCAGACTATTCAACACCAGAGAATCAAGATATATCTCTCCAAACGGCAAAACAGTGATCGAATTATGCGACGATACCATGTCTTCCACCAAGGATGTCTTGGATTTGTTATCGTCATCCTCGGTACATGACAAAGAACGTTTTGGTATAATTAGAAGGGCTACTATTAAGAAGAAGAAGAAGAAGAAGAGACACAGTAACATTCAAGGGAATGGGTTGGATTATGCTGGGTGTCGGTTAGATCCTGGGCCAGTTGAGAAGTTTGAGTGTGAGTTACTTTAGTTGAATAAAATATTATGATCTATTTAGACGTACATTTTCCACATTGTTAATATAAAACAAACATGTATGACTTTTTCCAGTTAAACAATCCTACTTTGATCAATGGTACATTTTATTACATCACAATTCCGCCTGCATAGCATTCATAACCTCAGACCCAGGAGCACCACCCATTTGTTCCATAAACTTTAAGAATTTCGAATTCCTTTTCCTTGCAATGTATAACCATAATTGATCATCATTCTTCATCGCTTGCAAATCTTGGGATATTTTGAATAACCAATTGACTAAATTCAAATCATTGTTTTCAAAAGCAGTGATTATTGGGTCTGATTTGTTAATTCGTTGAGACTTGCTGCATTTTAACAATTGAATCAATGTAGAGATTGGACTTCCTTGGGATATGGCGTTCGAGAGGAGCAAGTTTATATTATGGAACTTTAAATTGGTGGATTGTGTTAACTCCAATAATTGAGATATCCTGGTTTCGGTGAATGGTTTACAATAGAATATTACTGGAAGGTCTGTGGGTTTGGATATCCCCATTTCTGACATCTCGGGTGGTTGTGCTTCCTGTGCTTCTTCTTGATCGTTTTCTATTGGTAGGTCTTGTTCAACACCTTCCCTAGCCCTTGCCTCTATATCTGCTTCACCTGCGGCTTGTAAATCCAACCCATTAGGCAAATTGAATCTCTCTTCCGCCATCCTAGCCAATTGTCTATTAAGCTCCTCAGCTGTGACGTTTTCAGCCTCCATTAATTGTTCAATTAATCTTTTGTTTAACTTATCTTGATAGGTTTTCAATCTCTCTAACCTCTCCTTCATTATTGTCTCTTTGGATATTATCACATCAAATCTGATCTGTTGTAGAGCATCACTAGTGATGAATTTATACCTAAGGATTTGCGAATCTAGGGCATATCGTACTTTTCCCCATCTAGGTTCTTCTTCACTGATTATGAATTTTTGGGAATCAGACATTGGATCATTTCTGCTTATGATCTCTTCGTTTAAATCATAGAGATATCTTTTGATCATATCTAGTTTTAACGAGAGAGAATTCGGGATGTTATGCAGAAGAGTTTTGCTTGTGAAAGGTAATTCTTTGTTTTGGGACAATATGAAGATTTCTTGAAGAACCTCTAGAGGCAGTTTTTCAAGAAGGGATAGTGATGTGCCTTCTTCTACTTCTGATACAACGTCTTCTATGACTGGTGATGAAATATTGGTAGGAGTCTCTACATTACTAAATGGTGAACTATCATGAATCTTCAGTGATAGATCTTGTGAAGGTGATAATACCACGTCCTTTTTATCAGTGGAAATAGTTTTAGTTGTCTTATCCTCGACAGATGTAACCTTTCTTTTCTTTTGAGATGGTTCATTATGTGTCTTCAATGTGGAACTTGATGTTGATGATCTGGAGGATTTGGACTTCACCTTTCTCTTCTTTGGATTCCCAGGGTTTAAGAACCCCATGTCTCTTATTATTATTGTTGTTTAGAGATCTTAAACCTTTGTCAATTCAATATCATCGAGGTTAAGCTCTGTTGATCTGTTAAAAAAAATTAAATTTGACGCAACCGATCACATGGATTGAAAAGTCACGTGACAAAGGCCACTGTTGTCCCAAAGGTTATCTCTATAATTGTTAACTTTTACAGATGTTTCATAATAAATTTACAGATTTTTTGTTTGTTTTAAAATATTTATATATATTTTTATGATTTGTTATGTTTGAGTTCATTCCAGTCATTAAAAACAATGGTGGGAGTTAGCCACACTTATCCATTTCGACATGAATAAAAAACCAAAGAGAAGCAATAGCGAGCACAGAGCAGAGCAAGGGAACCAAAAATTTAAATTAAACCTTTTTCGATGAATAGATTTAAGCTAAAGATGGGAAAGAAGCTTCATCGTTGATAGATGGACCAGCTTGAGCCTTTGGAGCCTTGGCACCTCTTGGGGCCTTAGCACCTCTTGGAGCTCTACCACCTCTGGCACCAGTTGGCTTAGAACCTCTGGTAGAAGCAGATGGGGCCTTTGGAGCTTCGTCAGCAAAGGTAGCGTCAAAGTCTAAGAATTGCTTTTGCTTTAAAGCCTTGGACTTAACGTTCTTGGTCTTGGAGGCAGTGATGAAAGATTCAGCAACCTTGACGATGACTTCACCTTCAATGGCTTCAACCTTTCTACCTTCTCTTTGGGTACCGACGAATTCAGTCTTTTCGTTTAAGAATTCTTCTAAAGACTTACCGGTTGGCTTAGCTTCTTCAACAACGGCAGCTTCTTCAGCGGCATCCTTGGCACCTTCGGTTTCAGCTTCTAATTCAGCTTCACCGTCAGCCTTCCAGCCAGCTTGCTTGATCTTCTTTTCAGAGTCGGTCTTACCAGTTCTGGAGTGACGGTCAAACTTACCACCCTTAGCTGGTCTTCTGGAAGCTGGCTTAGCTTCTTCGACACCCTTGGCCTTGTTGGCGGCTCTACCAGCGGACTTGTCCTTGAAGGCAGCTTCGTTACCAGTTGGTTGTGGTCTGTTGTTTCTAGCCTTGGACTTGTCAGCGGAAGCTGGGGCAGCATCGGCCTTCTTGGAAGTGGTGGTCTTCTTGACGACTTCTCTTGGGGCTAAGGCTGGGACATCGGCTTCGATATCGTTACCTAAAAGATCAAATGGGTTCTTTAATGATGAGTTGTTAGTAATATGGTCATAATGGGGATTTAAATAATTGGATCTCCTTGGTGTTGTTGAGTTTTGGAAATTAATTGATGGAGTATTATGGGAAAAGAATTGAAATATTATTTTACAAACTTGTGAATCAATAGAAAGATTTGAATCTAAAAAGCATCATAATGACTTGGAATCTCCTCTAAAATTCAAATGAAATTTACTTGATTGATAAACTTGTACTTTTTCTTCCCTTTTTGTTCATCGTGTGAGAGTCAATTTGGTAGGGGTTTGGTCAACAACAATTATTCCAGAATTGGACTGGAGCTAATCACATCAATAATCCAATCGTCTTTAACATTAGAGACAATACAATCACATACGCTCATCTTTACTATTTGTGGTTTCTTAAATGAAATGGACAAACCTTTATTAACAATTAGTTATACCTGTTAAGGCTTCACACAAAGTTGGACGTTGAAAAATCAAATTTTTCAAAGTGGCCCATCCATCAAACGCTCAAAAACAACCTTAGTTGACACTGTGGGACAATTGCGTGATGTTTTTAAACCGCTGCGTAATTTTCAGTCCGTGGCGTTCCTAGTATGATGTAGTCTCTTTTAGCCGAAAGAGTGTTTAAGTTTCTTTCCAGAAGGACCTAGCGTCCTAGGCAAGGAATTCTAGCTCTGCGAAATTTTTGACTAGGCTGCTCAAAGAAAAGTCGCGGACAATCACTTATATATTTACAGAAAGCCCTGGGCCCTGGTCAACTGACTCCAGGATTAATTATTCTTGGAGATTTTCAAAAATAAATGACAAAGAGTTTAACTGATCCCTCTAAATTCAAAAGTCTTCACGAACTACTTAGTTGTATCAAATTCATGTTACATGATCTTCACTGATAGTATAACAACTATAAACTTGAAGTTCAACTAATCAATCGGACAAAAAGAAAGTGAATCTTGTGTGTCCTTGATCTTGAATCTTTAATGATATCAAACCCGTAATCTAGCAATTATACATCTGTACTCGTAATGACATACAATATTGCTTTTCAATCAATTCTAATCATTGATTGATAACTTTGTGTAATCCAATAAGCTATGTACCAATTATTGGTCCTAAGACCTACCATCAAAAAACTAGCCAGATCTGGATGTTTTTTAAAGTTGGGACAATATCGGATGAGTTTTGGTATCCCTTTCCCTAATTTATTATAACACAACTATAGAAACTGGTTCCAGTTTTTCAAACGTAACCAAGTTCATCCAATATATTGTAAAGATGTCTATAGCACAACCAGATCAAGTATTATGTGGTTTGTACAGATCTGACGAAAAACTTAAGATTTAATGACCTCCACTATTTAGTAAGATCTTAACCAATAAAATACCAACAGAACGAACAGTTCTTCCTATTTGCCGTCAGAGACTTGGGGAATAATACAGTATTTTGTAGGGGGGTTTCGAATTAATAGGAGGTGCCATTATCTTGAATTTGATTACTTAATTCGGCGTTGGAAAACCCGTACAGAGGAATGAAAAATAAAATCCTTCAATTTACTGTTTGACGTATCCAATATGCATATCATAATGGTGAATGTCTGATTAAAGAGAAACTTTTGAACCATTCAATATGTAAAGTGCAAGATTCCAAAGTAAACCTTATACTTCAAAGCTTGATATCAGCTTATGATTCAAAGAAGACGATAGAGATATGTATACCAACTTAGTATTTAACCGCTTCCTCATATGTTTACTTTTCTGTTGTTGGAATTTGTAACTTAGCTAAATAGTTGATTCTTAATATTCTAGTGGCTTGAATTAATAAACTACAATCTCAGGTAATCCTCAGTATCCTGTCAAGGGTTATTTTAAAATCCTGTACAATGCAAGCTGCACATTTCTGTCCTGTGCCTGCATGGAATAATACGCAAGTTTTCAGACAGTCACGTGAGTCGAAATTGTTCTTGTTTCTAATCTGTTCAAGAGTATTTAATTAAAATTCTTCTACACTCATATACTAACTGCCCATGTACTTTTGTCAGCACATCACATGAGTTTAACCTTTTGTTTTATAACTAAACATTATCAGTACAAATAAAATGATATATATGAATTTTCAGAACACTGATGATTCTTCCATGTTGACTATTATGATTCATTTTATGACTCCCCCAAGATAAACCTCTTCAAGCACATTTTGATCTCTATCATCAAATTGAATTTTCCTTGATAACTTATAAAGGTTTACACCCAAATTCACAGCTGAGCTCATTTTCACTTTATGAGAGCTTTTAAAATGTTTCGTTGAATTGAATAGATCACTCTTTTTTAATGTTGCGTAGAGTTTTGGCTCTATATAGAGTCTAGAGTAAGCTGTACTTCAACATTGATGAATTAATCTAACGCTTCACAGTCTTTGAAAGTGATGGTTTGTGGCAGGATATTCTAATATGGTTTCCCATTGGACGATGAAATAAACTAACTCTGGCGGCTAATATTCATTGGCCTTGGGCAGGCGAACTCCTTAAAAAACCAAAATATAAAAGGTGGCCAATTATTTATCATCATCCCTTAAATCATAGACTTAGTTATCCCATAATATATACTAAAAGATAAGTCGCCACTTTATTGTCGTTATTGATCCCAAATTATCATCATATCAGTCTCACAGTCTTCAGTATGAGTCAAATACATACTGTCAACACCAAAAACTCTTCAGAAATTGAAGACCATCAACAAGATGAATTCCCACCCCTTAACAATGTATTCTCTGACCCACCTACTCCTCCATCAGAATCAGAATCGGAAAACAAGAACATTTCATCAAAGGATAAAGCAGAAGACATATTAGATCCAAAAATAAGTCGGAGTATCGAGGCTTTGGTAGAGAGTTGGTTCGTTGCTAAACCTTATAAAATCCCTGGTTGTCAAAAGAGATTGAAGGCAATAATTGCAGATCATCTTGAAGGTAATCATAATGATCATAAAGGTAGGCTGAACTATGTCTTACTATTTAAGCAAACCTATCAACAATTGAAGGAATGTGATGAAGCTACTGCTGATCTGGCGATAAGAATGATACAAAATTTCTTGATTGGCATGTTTGCATTCATTATTGTGGGAATTATTGTTGGTATTTACATCTTCTTCGCCTTCGTTGTTCCAGTTTCCAGAAAAGTTTTACCGGCTATTCTATAAGATTGAATGAATTTTAATTCATATTTCTTTGAATATGATGTGGGCAAGACCAGCTGGTTGATCTTAACAAGAAGTCCTTTAAATGAATTTAAGATATTTGGCCCTATAAAATTGATTCAAGGTTTAGTAACCTGAACATAATTATTAAGAATATGTGCGTTTAACTGACTATTACATACTTGGTCACAAGATTTATATTAAGCTCTACGGAAACAACAAAACACTGCATGATCTAACTAAAATTGTCTTATTTATACAGTAAATGATTATATAAAACTTCAATCCTCTGCATTATACTTATTGTGGTTGCTGTGGTTGTTGTTGCTGTTGTTGTATAGAAATAACAGAGCCAAAAGAAGCAACACTCTCACGTCCTCTTAATTTTCTCTCCAAAGACTCCTTTGTCTCAGTATTATTTAAAATAGGTAGAGAAATCATACTACGATCAATAGAGTCCTTTCTTTTCCCATTCAGAGATCTCAGTAAATTATTGGCACTTGGTGAGAAGGACATCATTGACTTTCTAAGATCATTAAGGGATGATCTACCTCTGACGGTTCTAATACTCTCCGTATCACCTGTTGCTGCAGCAGCAGATGATGATATAGAGGCTGTGTCAGAAGTCAATGCTGTTGTGTTCAAGTCAGGGTTAGCTTTGGATTTGTTGAACAGAGAGGATATTCTGAAACGGGAACGTTGAGAACGTAAGGATGGTGTGATGCTATGAATCGATGCTTGGTCCGATCGAAGATTTACCAGGGAACAAGATGTATTGGTGGTTTTGGTATCAGAATGCACATTGATAGGTTGGACTTCTGTAGAGGCCAATGTTGCGACGAGTGGTGCTGATGTTGTGTTGGCTTTGAATCCAAATGGTCTTTGTTGTGGTCTGAAACTAGCCTGGGAGGGCTTGGTCTTCAATGTTTGGATTTCATCGGCATCGAGAACACTTATAGAGGAGAATCTCTTCCTTACTGATCCAACAATATTCATCTTTGTTCCAGCAGTAGAAATATTTGTGGTGGTGGTGGTGTTTGTTTGGTTAACATTTGTGGAATTGTTGTTGTTAGTGCTATGGCTTGAGAGAGAAGATTGGATAGAGGCAGTAGAGAACCGTTTATGTTTGGATTTTGAGGAGGAATTTGAAGTGATTGAAAACCTTTTAGTGCCATTGCTTGCTATGCTATGATTTTCCTTGTCATCATTGGTCAAGCTGTTGGTACCAAACGATAGGAGAGAGAATCTCTTTGAAGAGTTTGAATGGATAGATAATCTTTTGACACTTGATACGGTGTTCCCTGTGATCTGTGAGAGCGAGGAGCTGTGTCTATGGAGAGGGGTATTGTTTGTGGATGAGCTTAAGGGTACTCTCTTGTCGTTGAGGTTGGAGGACAATAGGACATTGGAGATGTTGTTATTTTCATGAAGGACCGACCTGAGCGAGTCTCTCTTGGTTGTAGCGTTATGGTGGAGAATGTTAGCACCACCGAAAATGTTCAGATCGTTGGTCTCATCTTCGTTGTCAGATACCACGAAATCAATGATATGAGCATTCTTGTAAGGTTCTTCGTCTTCGGAGTCTGAAAGGTTGTTATGGCTTGCGAAATCTAGATCTGCAGAGATATCGAAATCTGGGCCTGCAATTGATGAAGAAGAAATACGTTTATTGGTGCTAACAATCGATGGGTCAAGCACCACGTTACTCAGATCGTATCGAGCCTTACGCTTGAGGTTTATCATACTGTTCCTCTTAGCAGTGTTTGGTTTTCTTTCTCTGAGCATTGTGGATTGTTGACTTAGGTTGTGTGGTATCGGTTATGCAGACTGTTAAGATTATAAGTCTTCTTGACAAAGTTGTTCAGTGTGATTGAATATTAAAAGTATTTTCAAAGGGAAATGTTCAGAGGCCCATGAAACTTCATCACATAACTGTTATCAATGGAATTGTCTGTATGTGTTTTTTTTTTGCATTGGCGGCCTGATCAAATCGGGAAAAAATCGTACCGTGCAGCAATGTTTTTGTTTACTTTTCGTTAGTGGTTGCTCAGTTCCCCTCAAAAAATTCAATTGAACAGTACTATAGGTTACCATGACAACGATGATATCTCTATTTTCTAAACTCCAAGAGATGTTAGATACTAAATTGTGGGCTAACATTAAACATAGATGTCAAGATGTTACATTCTTGGGTTTATTATTTATAGATTGACAATCATTGCAAATAGAATGATTTTATGATTATAAAGGGGTGGTGTAAAGTGATCCACAACCAGTAGTGTTTGGTAACATGACTAACACGAATTCAGACCTTGTGTGTCCCCAATCATTTAACGTAGAAATTTTTATTGTTCTTGTTGATCGTTTTTCTTTTTTCTTTTTAATTTGATTAAGCCACGTGTATCACGTGTGTCAATTTAAGAATCTGCTTACCATGTAGAATACTATAATTAGTTTAATATGGATTTCTCGCTGATCAAACTCAAAATCCAACATAGATATACAATAAACAGACATATCTAGTAATAGTGACTTAAGCTTACTCATCAAAACTGGAATTTGCCTCAGAAATAGGAGATAAATCTCCTCTAATGGTAGATGAATTCAAAAAGCCAGGGTTTGGTGTCATCATCATCCAATTACCATTATTACTGGTAGTGCTATTATCCTCATCAAATGAAGACATCTCAGGTTGGAAAGAGGAAGAGTAAGACAGGTTTTCTGGATCGTCAACCTTGTTTTCAAATACTGGAGTTGATTTTCCATCACCGTCGATAAATAATCTTGAGGAGGACGAATGAGGAGTTGATGGAATGCGAGTTGGACTTCTTTCCTTATCTTCTGTTAATTCATGATCCTTTCCCTCTTCTTCCACCTCTCTCAGAAATGAGTCAGTAAGTGAGTTAATTCTAAGACAACTGTTACTTCTACTTCTCAATTCCTGATCAAAAACAGTATTAGTAGCTGTAGTTGAACTCGACTGATTAATCCTACCACTGGTTGACTTTGAATGGAACAAAGTGACAACTCTTTCACCAGTCTCGAACTTATCACTGCCACTTCCACTTCTCTGTCTAGAATAATCAGTGATAAAATGTTTTGAATTACTACTGGAGTTCATATTGTATAGCGTTTTGGCTCTCTGGGTGTGCTTGTGATGTTTGTAAGGACTATTGTGATATTGCTGGTTTGTTGAAGTCTGCTGCATAGATGAGTTTGGGGTTAGCGGCGAAAGAAGGTTTGCACCAGCAGCTGTAGGAGTTGCTTGTCTCAGAGGAGAACTGTATGATATCCTGTTGTTGTACTTGTTGTACTGTTGTTGAAGATTGTTCTGGTGGCTGTGGTTGTAGTGATTGTCGTCGTAATCATCGTAATCTTCTGGAACGCCGTTGATTTCATCCAGTAATGAATCATCAAAGTCATCCTCGTCATCGCCATGAAAACGACTGTCTTCATAGTGTGTCTTCTGTTTACTAAAATCATCGGAAATGCAGCGGTACTTGTCAAAGGAGATGTTGTTGTGATCCAGTTGGTGTGACAGTTGGTGGTACTTAATGGATCTTTTTGGAAGGATCAATTGGGGAATTGGGGAAGCAGAAGCAGAAACAAGAGGAGTTGAGTCTTTCTGGATTGTTCCACTGTTAAAGGGCGAAAGCAGAGTCTTGTTTCCAGCAATAGAAACAGAATTCGAAGAAGCTCCCAAGCTGCTTGTGCCCTGGTTAGAATGACCATAAAACTGAACATCGTTGTTATTATTACTACTATTCTTCTGTTCAGTAACTGTTGCCGGGGTCTGTTCCTCGTCTTCGGAGTCAGAAAAATACTTCTTGTTGTTGAAGATCTCCTCGTCGTCCATATCCTCTTCATCAAAGTAATTCATGTCATCGTCAAAGTCCACGTCTTCGTAATGATCGTTGATGTAAAAGCCCGGTTGTCTGACAGTCTGCTGTTTGTTGTGTTCAAACCCGTCGTCGCCATCTTCAACACTGGGTTTATAGAACCTTCTTGAAGAGTTTCTGCCAATGTTGTCCTGTTCAAAGGAGAACTCACTTTCGTTGTCAGACTCGTTGCTACTCTCAGTGGTGTTTGGACCGTCAAATATATGGCTGTCTGTGGTCTTTGCTTGTGGCACTGACTGTTGTAAACGAAGTGGTTTGGTTGGTGTTGGAATGAATTCTTCTAGATTCAAATGTTCAGGTGTAGGCGTAGTTGGTCGTTGTGGTTGTTTGGGTGTCTGTTTGATACTCAGAAACTTATCCAACTTCTCGTTCAGGCTCAAACTGGTCTCTTCGTGTAGCAGCAGATCTTCTTCTTTTTCTTCTTCTTCTTCTTCTTCTTCTTCTTCTTCTTCTTCTTCTTGATTGATATGCTGTTTTGACTCAGAATATGAGTCATTGCTGTTGGTTTGCTTCAGTATCAGGGACTCCTCTGTGTCATCGAAGGAGAAGTTGTTCTCTTGCAGGCCGTGCATTAGTTCAATTGGCGGAAGTAACCCTTGTTTTGCGGGGATTTCTTCCTCTTCGCCATCTTCTTCATGTTCTTCTGGGCCTGGCAGTTTGATGAAACTAACCCGCTTAGAAATGATCTGAGCTCTGCGATGCTTCATCTTGATCTTCCTCTGCTTGGCTGTGGGGCTGGTGCTTTCATCCTCTTCCTGTGGGATTTCAAGAATTGTATTAGAAGGCAGCAGTAGAAACTCCTCGTTGTTGATGGTTGTCGTAGAGATATTTCCCAAGTCATCATCTTCTGCTTCTTCTTCATCTTCTCCTCCTTTCTTATCCTCCTCCTCTGTCTTATGCTCGTCCTTGAAGTTCCTCATCTCTATCACCAGGTTCTCACCAGTCTTACTACCCCATTCATGAACCCTTGTTCCTATAATCGAAGGACCAGAAGGAGAAGACATCGTTGAACCAAACGATGATCTTTTTGGAGACGTGCGAGGTGGAAATGGAACACCCAACTCTAAAATATTAGACGATGGCGATGTTGAATTCACATTTGTTTGCTTGCCAAGTTGGAAGAACCGGCCAAGTTTAGACGATGATGAAGAGGTTGAAAGAGGTTGCTGCTGCTGCTGCTGCTGCTGCTGCTGATTCCTTGAAGGCGATAGGGAGATAACCTTCTTCAGTCCCTGGTCTGAAGAATCATGATTATAAATGGACGGTTGTGGTAGATCTAATGAAGTGGTTGTGTGTGTGGCTGGTTCTAATGTGGCTGTTGTATTGGTTAGCTTAGTTGGAGAAAGACTATGTTGATTGTCTGAAGATCCCCTACGATGGGACTTTATGAAAGATATCATTCAGATTAATCTGGCTAAAAGAATCACGTTAACTAGTATTTACGTTAGGTGTTGAGTGTGTTAATACTACAATTGTAGATGTAGTTGATAAATAGAGCACTAAATTTACCCTTATGAAATGCAATATTATTTAGTTATTAACCATTCATCCACAGAATGTCCGGGTGTTGGCCGGGCTTTTAATTTACGGGCACTTACATATAAAACAACACTTAGTAGGTTAAAAATTGAAATATAACTCATATATTAAAGAACTAACATGATCATAATTCGGGATAAAGAGAGATAGAGTGAGAGAGAGAGGCTTATAATTGTATAAGAGTATTCAAATTCAGAATACAGTTAAAGCTGGCTTCTCAGCAAGTACAGTTAACGTAACTGATATAGGAGAGGTAAAAAGAATGATATTTCTTGCTCTCATATAACCGTGGCGACAGTAGTGGTAGTGGCAATAGATTTACTATTATTACTATTATTATTATTGTAATTATTATCATAGTATCATGTGATTCGATCGAATCGTTGGTAGATTTGGTATGGACAAATGTTCCATATGTTTGCATTTGTACTGTAAAATGTGTTAACAATGATCTTCTTCTTGGAAAACATGAGAGTGGATCTGAAAATAAGCCAGTGTATCTCATTAATAAAAGGTAGCGGAAACTAGCTAGGTGAAAATAAATAATGAGAACCTGGTCAAAATGACAAGACAGTGGAAGGGATAAAGAGAGAGAGAGAGAGAAATAATCATAACTGGTAGTTGAATTAAACTGACAGATGGCAAAGGTCAATAGGTGTAATAAAACTTGATAAGGAAATTAGTGTCCGTATAGAGTAAAGAACCAGCTTTAACGATATGATGGAAGTAATGAATGGGTGATAATAATGCTAATAATTCAGAAACTTGATGAAAAAAATAATAAAAGAAAAAGGGAAGGAAAGAAAAAAGAGAGGCCAACTGGGTGGCGGAACAACAACAAAAAAACATGGAGAAGGCGAGTGAAAGAAAGAAATAACCGCCAAACAATGCAGATCAAATCATGATCTATAAAAAGGATGGTTTTGGAATAGCCTTCACATCAGGAGCCAGGGTAGAAAACCTAGAACCAGCATAAGAAGGAGTCTTTTGCATTGGAGATGAACCACCACCACCGCCTGGATGAAGAGAATAGTTAACACTATTATTACCACCGTTTGCTGGACGGACTGATTGCAAATTTGGACTACCTAGAGGTGACGTTTGTTTCTTAGGATTGGATCTGTTGTTCTTGTTGTTTGTATTGCTATTATTCTTTCTAGCGTGGTTGGAAGTTTGAGGGCTATTGTTACTAAAATCGTTTGTCTTTCTTTGAGGAGTGATTGTGTCACGGTGTTGTTGAGGTTTGAAGTCCTTTTCGAACGGAGATGGGGCAAGCTTACCCTGAGGTTGGGAACAAGGACCTTGGGCTTGTATTTGCTTTGGATTTCTTCTAGAGTTATTTTGGTTTCTTTTCGGTTTGGAACCGTTACCAAAGTCTGGTTTCTGGCCATTTGGCAGAGAAGGTTCTGGCAGTCTTGATTTCTCCCTCTTCTGTTGAGAGATGTAAACTGCATCGAATGAGCCTGCTGGTTGTGACATTTTAAGCATTAAAATCTGTATGTGTTTGAAAGAAGTAAGATAAGCCAAAGCGTGATTATGAGAATTATATGTGCAAAGGTCTAAAATACTGGGAGGCTAAAAGCGGTAGTTTAAAGTATGATTTTGGCTAGAACTTGGAAAAATGGTGACTAAAGTGATCTGAGTTCAAAAACAAAAGCTGATAGCGGAAACTTGAAATATATAGATGAAATATTGTTGTTATGAACAAGATATCTTTCATTGTTCGTTTCAATCGGTGTGTTTTATTTGCCTTCAATTTTGCGTTTTGCGTAATTTGCAGCAGTTTTCTGAAAACGTTGGGCGGGTTCTTGAAATGGCAATAATCGCGCCAACTTGTAAGTTGACTCGGACAGACATGACGTAGATCTTTCAAAGATATCTCTATCTCTCTGGATCAGATATAACTATTAATTCCAAAACTCTTCAGAGAGTCTGTTTCCCAGATCAGTCGCCAATTATAAACCTAACCTTCACAGCACAGTTATTCTTGTTAAAAACAATTCCTTTAACAATAATCACTTAAATCAATGGAATTCAACATTAAGAAAGAGAACCGTAAGAAGTTCCAAGATAAAACCAAACTTAAAAGACATCACAAGAAGAATTATACAAAGGTTGTGAGACCTGACAATGTCAATGCTGATCCTGAAGAACATGATTCAGAGGACTCTAAAGAAGTTGATTATGATGAAGATGGTAATCCAATTCCCTCCACTGAATCCGATGAAGAAGATCAATCTGAACCTCAATTAGATGAAAATGGAAACGTCATTCCTAGACCAAGGAGAAAGAAAAAATTACAATCAAACGCATGGAGATATAAAGAGGAATTAGACGGGGGCGATAATGAGTTGGATCAAATGGAAATGGATGCACTAATGAAAACTATTGATTTCTCTAAACTTGCATTAAGTAAGGATATTGACTTAGGAGGGAAGAACAAAAAGATTGACATTAAAACCATGTCTGCTAAAGACCTTTCCAATCTCAAGATAATTGATAAAAACGATGTCAGACCAGTCATGGCTGCTGTATCCCAAGCTCCTAATAGGGTATTCGGGAAGGTGCAAGATTCAAGTAAGGACCCATTGGATGAATTACTTGGTTTACCTAAGAAGAAATCTGATCCAAAGCTGACAAAATCTGAACCAGAATATACGAATAGAACACCTGTACATTTGAAAAACTCTGAATCTTTCTTGGATGAATTGCTATGATAACTAAGGGGTTAGGGAATATCTACTAATTGTTTAATGAATTTATGATTTATCTACTTACTTTTAATGATGGTACTATGACATGTAGTCACGTGCGGGAAACTTGGGTCTATTCGATAGTTTTGTGATCATGTGATCATCTAAAATTGAAGAAAATGGGGCGATTGAAGTTTAAGGGAATTTCAACACACAAACATCTGCAAATACCAGAAATTTATACTCAATTCCTCATGTTAAGAATTAATTGATCAAGATGATTGCAATATGGCATACTTCAAGGGATTTTTACATTTAAGTCAGCCTAACAATTTCAAAATCATCCATATTCACTCCACCATGCAAGGCTGTATGTAGATTTGATTTCTTTTACAACTTTCTGTAGTAATAAAAGTTAGTTTAAGGACCAATCTAAACTAAACACTCCAGGTGGCAGGTGCCAGGTGGGGACCTCTGGGGTTATCCTGTCAGGAATTTCAGGATTAATTTAAAATCTCTGTCTGGATATAAAGGTTGCCCTACTTAAATTTCTTCTATCATTGAATTGGTTTCTCATCTTGCATATCCATCTAGCGTAATTTTCCGCACGCCACCTGCAAAATCCAAACTCGCCTTAGCGTAAATTCTGTACCTTACAATTCCAGTTAGTGCATCGAAGTCAACAGAAAAATTTTCGATGTGCGTAGAGGGTTGGCAAATCTTTGGTTTGAACCTGTATTTAAAAAAAAGTTTTCCCACTCTTTCCAACATGATCTTACACTCACACCTGAAAAACTATTTTACTTTTTTTTCGTGTATTACAATTAGCTAAAATGGTATGTTAAGATCAACACTTTATCAATTGGCTTGGATGCAATCCTACTTCACATGGTTTTTCTTTCTGTTTGGAAAGAAATTCCACGGTGGCAAAATATAATATCCTGATCATCTCATTTTTGGTGGCGTAGAATATGATCCTTAGTTCAATTGATTACTGTCTGCTCGGATCTGAATTCCAATACTAACATTCAATTGAATACAGGGTAAGGAAAAGTCTCACATTAACGTCGTTGTTATCGGTCACGTCGATTCCGGTAAGTCTACTACCACTGGTCACTTGATTTTCAAGTGTGGTGGTATTGACAAGAGAACTATTGAAAAGTTCGAAAAGGAAGCCGCTGAATTA